>JAQGAK010000641.1:0-61504 GCA_034696945.1 Lipothrix lubbocki
AATGGGCGGGGCCCCAGTTGTGCTATAAGGCTATGGCGGGCAGAATGCCTCGCAAGTTGTGAAAAGAGATATATAAAACAAATAAAGAGCTAAGATGGTTACGACTCTGTATAGCCCTAGGGTGCATCGGAGTATAAACCCAAAATTTTTTATAAAACCGTTGGTTAAGGATCCTAAAATACTGATTTGCTACATTACCAGTTCAAGAATTCATCCAAATAGAAATGCCGAAAACTGTTTTAATGTTGTACTACATTTGTTGTAAGCGTGTAAATTTGATATTAGTGCAAAGTGGATTTTGGCACATTAAGTCGCCACATAAGACGGTAGAGATTTGAGGTCCTCCGCGGCTGAAAAACTATCTTGTATATTTTCCGTAAAATTGTAGATATGCATACATCGAAGAAATGCATATCGTTACCACAGTTCTGACGGATGCTTCAAACCTAAGGAAAGTTGAAAGCAATTTGAAATAAATGTAATCATAATATAGCTATAGATGCATACTATACCAGTATGTAATACATAAGCGAGATAGAACTTTCTACGCTACGGAACACTATAATAGATACTTATATATGCGCCAACGTAGAAAACCTTTAAATTTTTATTGTAGATGTGGCTCCTGCGTGCGAATAAGAATATTCGTGCCGAATATTGTGCCATGTTCTCACCCTTCTCCCCGTTGCACTGCACACGACATACATGTGTCTGAAAGCACGTGAAAAATCGTATATGTAGTATAAAAACATGCACAACAGACGTTCCAAAGAAGAACGGTTTAGCAACCCCGATTATCCTTTAATGTGTCTGCTCCAGCCTTAAAACTAACACTTCAGAAATTAGATTAAGAGTCAAAAAAGAGTACCCATCATCACCATAATGACATACAGCTTAGCCAGGTGTAAGCAAAATACCCAGACCTCTGGGGACACTTCAGGTGGCTAAGCATTTATAGTGGTGAAATGCACATGGAAGGAACTCCCAACTTGCGTGACTGTTATTTTTGTCCATGCATGTGTATTACTTTAGTGTTATTGTTCATTTTTAAGTAAAGGCATAAGCTCAATGTAATTGAGATTCATGTTATGTTGTTCTTAAAATGAAATTACGGACTTGCGTGAAGACAAGAGAGAAAGTGAATACGGTGGGGTTGCCATTATAATAAAGCATTATGCAGCATTGTATATACTTGCAAAGGAGATATGAAAACCATGGGTTTGTTATTATAAATACGTGCAAAGGAGATACGATTTCGTCTAAAAACCATTAACTTAAGTATTACCATAAACTTAGAGTATAACTTTAAGTACTCCCGCGCAGTTATTGTACTGTTAAGTATAACAATGTAGAGCTAAATAGTACTATAAAGTTACGAATACACAACATCAAGTCTCACTGAATTTAAATTGGCAGGACAACGGAGAGAAAAGGAGCGAGACTAAATAGAATATTATTAATATAATCAAGGGAGACAATGTGCATTGATTTGCGGTCTGGCTAGAATTTGAACTTTGGGGACAATAATGAAGACCAGGGAATTCCACATATTCATGAGACCGAGAATGTCTATAACTTTGGCTCATTGAGGCCTCTTTCCCTTTACTAGCAATTGCTCACATTGACGCTTGCTTGTATCAAATCTAAACGGGAATTCCCTCCGAAGTCTGCAATCATATGTTCAAACGCACTATACGCTGCTCATGGACCAGACTTCTATTTTGTATAATACATGTACTGTTTTAAATTATCTCTCATGTCCTAAAACACTGCATGTTACATCCTGTACGTACTATAGAATCGTTTATAAACTATATAAATATTGTATAAATACAACACCCCGAACAGAAGCAGTTGATCCAATCTGAATGCATTTCCTGCCAGCCATTTCATTACCGGCATTGCTGTTGAAGATTCCTATAATAAACTATGATTGGTTTTCCAGATCTCTCGTCGCAACTTGTTAGATATTCTGGAACGATCCTTTCCTAAACTATTCGTAAACCCACGAAATAAATATAAAAAATGTTGTGACTCTGTCCAACGTGCATTTGAATGCACTATATACTTTCCGCCTGTAAAAGAGAAGCGACGGATGAACTTTTCATATCCCAGTGTTGATTCTTTCACACACAGTTACTATCCATGTACCATCATATACTTTTAAAATATACATAATAAAAACTCCCAGGCATTTGCATGACTCAAGGGAAAGAGAAGTAAGTCGACGGACAAAAGTTAAAGTAAAAGAAAATTGGAGGAGAAGGCGGACGGAACGGTGAAGTGCGGTGGTGGATGAAAGCCAAACAACAACCGAGACTAGACCAAACTCATTTTCATCCTTCTATCATTTCAAACTTTAGCCTTGTCAACCCAGGCAGGTCTACAATATATGTGCATAAGGTTTAAAATCAGAATTCATTTGAATGCAAGTTTGTATAAATCCGGCATACTCACACACCTATATACACAACCCTTCCACAGACTCGATCTAACTCCTTTGAGATTGAGAAACAGAAGAGTACTTGAGTAGATACAAGCGTTTTGTTACCCCCTCGACCTGGTCCAACTCCCGTCCTTCAATATCTCTATTACATTGTCCTTTACTTTCATCCCTTTCTATAGCGTAAACGTTGCAGCCGTTACAGCACTCCTGGTCGGGAAGATAGACCAAGCAAGTAAACAACACGAGTCGACATTGGAGATGGGGTTATGTTTCATGATTTTTGGCGACTTTGCATGACAAGACATTGCATTTGGGGTGTGCAGAATTTGAGGGCAAACCTATAAAATAAAAGGACTATAATACTGTATGGAGAATGTGCAAAATATAAGAACGAGAATTCACAAACGTCAAGAGCAATGTTAGAAGCAAAGAAACAAGGAAAGGAAAAAGTACGAAAGCGTTGACTAGACATTGTACTTGAATTTTTGACTGCTTATGAACAGCATGGTAAGAAATGAAACCTTGTCTAAAAATGCACCATATATATCTTCATGCTATTTCAAAAGTAGAAAGAGAGTCATAACGGAGTTCTCGTTGTAGAAAGGTAGTCTTACACTAAACGCTTCTGGGGCATCAAAATTATGAGGACACAAATGCCGTACAGCAAGAAGAAAGGAGCTCCTGGCTAATCTACCAATGAATGAATCCAAATGAACGTATAGCCGCAGCTCTGTAGACATCATCTTTTCTAAAAACCCTATAGTCTCCAGGAAAATGCAAAGATAGAACCGCAGTAGCTGTCCTCATCTCCTGGTCTAATTTATATTCATCCACCTCAGATACTACGTTTCTTCACCATGTAGACGGTATCCGTGTTTTACATCAGTTGCTTGCATTTTTTAATAAAACACAGCCTGCCGTATTCTACGCTCTACACACATTTACAAGTCTTTACTGAAACTTTCACTCAACTCAGCTTTTCAAATGCTTGCAAAATGATGATACTGATACTCACATCAAGCTTTTATCTTGGATTTCTAAACAAATATTTCATTCATGTGTATGTGCTATATGAGTATGGTGTAGAAACTAATTTACCGTTTCCACCAGCGTTATATTAGTCATACGATATCTGTCAAATGAGTTATTTCGCGTAAAATTTTGTCTGTCGTGGCTTCTTGTCGGGTTAAAAAGAATACACTTTTTACAAGAGGAAACGGGATTGTTCTTTTAAAAAACCGAGCAAAGAGAAATTATATGTTAATAACTGTACTTTAATGGGAAAACTTAGTTGATGAGTATCTGTAAATAGCTTAAACGGTCCAATGCAGATACCTATATATCACACGTAGTAGTACAATTAGTGAAACATGCACAATTTTTAAATATGCTCAGAGTCAAATTTATCATATGCTTCCGAAGTAAACATAACATGACCTTGGTTGCTATTTAGAACGGCTTCATCCTTGCAAGTCTTATTTATTTATTTTACCTTTCACACTCAGGACGTTAGTTGAACGGGCGCCTGATCCACCAGTAACATTATCATCTTTCGCAGACGGTAACATGTAAGAGGGTACTTTGTTATTACAAGCAAACTACAATGTGTCTCAGAATGCATTGTGCACATGTTTGTCAGTCAGTAAACATCATAACTAAAACTATCTACTTAAACAGATATTTATTCAGGTCGATATATCAGCCGAAGACATCACAACCATTTTGTCAGTCAGTACCATTCAATAGTAGAATTGAGATATTGTTCAGATTTACTATTTATGTTCACAAATGTTGCAATTGCATGGATATGTTCTGCTGCATGTTTATAATAGTATTTATAAAAGTATTTTTTCCCATTCCCGTAATCATTTGAAAAATAAATTAATTTTTTTAAGATTTACCTTCCCTATTTGAAAAAAATACAAAATTTTAAGCAGTAAGTATAATAAAAAACAATGAATAATTGAATTGTTTTTTAAGATAAAACAAGACAAATCATGGTTCAAATGTCGTGAAAATTCTTTACATTAAGTAAGCTCTCCTCCAAAATATCTGCTTCTTGAAAATTTAAGATTAAATTATTGCAGAATACCTGTAGTACAAGATACACACCGACGATCTTTAAGTTTTAGTGTATTCTGCGCAATTTCAAAATGTTGTGTCAAAAATGGAGGACCATGAAGAAATTCTGCAAAAAATTCATCTCATGATGGTACATGGATTCCATGAATTTTGTAGCAGCACTTTGCAGCATGCATTTGATCGTTGGCTTTGAACTATATGAATAAATTATTTAGAAAGCATGTGAGCAATCATATACTAGCTATACTCTGCAGTTGACTAGCTTACTACATTTTCTACCTTCAGATACTTACATTAACATTTTTCCCTTGATACATACACCATCCAAAAATTTCACAAGACAAGAACACTTACAATCACTGTCACTCCCCAAATATTAGGTTCATGGAATATCGTCTACCACTGTAGGGGTTTCTACAGTCGAAGGTTAATTTACTGTTTTCAGTTTTGACATAATGATACAAATTACCAAGTAGAACACGAATGTACTTCTTTCAAGATAATAGGAAGCGGTATTATAGCTGCAAATTGCGTTGCAACATACATATACTTTAAGTAATTTTCAAATTTATTACATTACTACAAGAAAAGAGACTCCGGAAAACCAAAGTCACTTTTACTCTTAATTCCTGTCGTAATAAAAACCTTCCTCGGTTAACCAAGCTGCTTTTCTGCATCAAATATTTGCTAAACACATGGCTTGAAATAGTCCGTGCAGCTATACTTGCTGCCTTAATCGCTGTGCTACAAGCAAACAAGGTAAGTTACGTAGTTGTTTATTTCATGCACTATGTACTTATATGCAATTAGACTGCTTTGTGTAAACTCATATGTAGCCACCTAAATTTATGCAAATTTGTAAGCGATAGCTTAATTTTATGCAAATTCATAGGTGGTAACGTAATTTAATGCAAATTTATAGGTAACAACACTGATTTATGTAACTTGTACAATAGATTTTGCATACAGATATAACTACATCAATAATAAATTACACCCATTAGGCACCTAGAGTATGTAAAACGTCATCACGCTATAAACGCACATTCTTTATTACTACAGATGAAGTCCTCAAAGCAGGTAGATTGCATTTAATACATTTCATATCCCTACTAAAATCCTTTATGAAATTCTAAGTGGTAATAAAATGTGACCAGAATGAACTCATCACCCCATATATATATGTAACGTGTACACGTACTTTCAAAATTAAACTATACTCTCGTTTCACGGCATTTTAACTAGCACACTTTGGCATTCCAATGAAAAAAGTTGGGAATAGGTCAGGATATTCGGTGGCATAAAGCAAGCAATTTTCTACTGAATGTACTACTTATATTTTGGTAGCTCTGCATGTAATATTGTAATATTTTGATAACATTAGTAAGATTTTTATTAGTACTAAGTTATAGAAAATAAAAGGATAGTAACAATAACTGTACGTTGGAAACAGTTATATTCACTAACATGTAGTGCATATATATGACTAAATTAGCTTCAAAAGTTTCGACTCCAGACTCTTGATACTAAGAATAAGTACGGAGAGTAGTTAGTGTTTAGATGCCTTCACGGAAATAATGTTAAAAAATTTAGATAGCTATATAGTGTTTATCTGCAAGTCGTCGTGAGTGGTTTTCCCGTCAAGTAGGGTGGAAGCGTTCTATGTATAAACAAGGGGAAAAGGGCATGGATTTATTTCTTGTAGAAACCACCTAGTCGTGCAATGAACATGAAAGTGGAATTCCTGCAAGTACAATTGTCCATATGCTCAATCAAAACAATACTAGTTATACGAGGGAGTACTTCACATACTTCCCAGCACAAGTAGATGAAGGAGTACCATTTTTAGTACGGCACGAGATGTAGAGGAACATGGGTGTGTGAGAAAGAGAAAGAGAGGCGAAGGGAAATCTCATTGTTTTCAATTTCAACTCAGTCTTGTCTTGTATGCATGTCGTGCACCGAGTCTAACATAATTTTCTGCTATAACACAGCCGCATTATGATAAGTATATTTTTATTCTGTATGAAACATTTCTCTCTGTCGACTATTTAATAACATGGTTATATGTCTGTGAATAGAAACAACTCGCATTTCGTTTTTATGAACGAATAATAGAATAGTGTTTTTTAACATAGTTTGGCAAATATATTCTAACCTTCTTCCATATAGGTTATGTTCCTAGATTGTGGTCTAATTTTCAAACCCACTTATTACTACTATCTGTACACTACCTCCAAATAATAACGAGGTTTCTTTTGTATGCTATATATAACTTCCCCTCCGCTCTTGTACTACACATACTACGAGCATGTCGATACTTCTGCAAATTTCTACTTACGCAAGCTCTTCGCTGCATGCAGAATCCTCCATTGCATCTTTATGATACTCTACCATGAGGAGCACTACTCATGTGTCCTCTCCGGGCATGTGGAACATTCTTGGGTTCGGTTGGTTTTTAAACCCACTCTTTACAGGTACTTACTTTCTTTAATGAATGCTCTGCTTTTCTCTTTCTGTTAAATTCCATTTTTATTTTTATTTAAATGTCCATGCAATACCGCCCAAACATATGCTACCCTGATTTAAAAAAGAGAATGTCAAATCCACATTGCAGTATCTGTACATTAACAAAATAGGAAAAATGAATAAGAGAACATGTACTTATTGTCATAAATAAGCCCATGATTATTCACACGGAAAATTTATATTTGAGTCGTCATTATTTTCTTGTTCGTTAAAAATTCTGTCTATTCGCACGTGTACGGAGTAAGCTTTCGAACGATATCGTAGCCCTTTGTCAGGCGAAGTTATACAAAAAATAAATTTTATATTGTAAGTAATTAAAGCTAATCTTTAAATTAAACTATAGAAATAATAATTAATTGTTGAAATATTCTATTATGTTGAACATTCACCTTATTGATTAATAAACCTGCAAATAAGACGATTCCTAATAAATATTACTTTTTGAAAACACGTTTGCTTGAACTAATTATGATGCAACGAAATACACGAGAACTTAATAGAAGCAAATGTAGATGTGAAATGAATGCTTTGAAGGACATAACAAATTTATCTCCACTTTGAAAGTAAAACTGATTGTAATCATGTGTATAAGGAAGAAGAGTATTACCTAAAATAGTAAGTTTAATTTTTTTTCTAAAAAGTGAGCAAATCTTCGGAGACAGTTATTTATCATCGATATTTTTACAAGCTTACCTACTGCTATAAGGGGTAAGTGATTGATTGCAAGAACTTATTTACTGTGAGATGCCATTATTTATAGATAACCAAATTGTAATTCGGTGCAACCTAATCCTTACGGGAAAACTGTGTCACTGAACCAACTTGAGTTAAAAAAAATATGAAGAAATGTTAGAGAAGCAAATAGGTACATATATCTATGTATACAAACACTCCGAAAGAAGCTTATCTTTATTCTTGAGTTACAAGAAGTTCCTCAAGACGATTATCTCCAGTAGGCTTAAACAAGGATTACGTAGAAACACATAAAATTATCACAGTTTACAAACCTACTGCGGATTGCTGTATATTGTATACACATGCTTACTAATGGGGATGATGCAAAATAGTTACAAGTACAAAATACATCGTCTATGGGTATAAATAAGTAACTGGAAACTTCGTACGTATATTTACTAGCTGTTTGTATATAGAAATCCAACAAATAGATAAATATGATAGGTTATAGGAGTATTCAAAATGCATCGGCTTTTGCGAAAGTAATGACAGCTTATGTTAAATTTTGACTCGAGCATTATCCAGTCTATATATCCTCCCATTTTATGTAAAGGGTGTTCACGTGAATATTTAAATGCTGAGAAGAAATGGGCGAAGCATAAAGTGAGGACAGATTTCCAACTGAAGTGAAATGCTAATTCGGATCCGTCATGGCGTGAGTCAAAGCAGACAGCTCAAAAAATCAACAAAAAATACGAACTACAGATGTAAAATTCTTTCTCGTACACTCATTTACAAATACAGAGATTTTCCCAACTCACACACTCCCTTATATCCTTATATGCTTCTCACCATTCAAAAATATTCATTCAAAAATGCTTTTCACCATGCGTTCTCTCCATATATTGAACACTTGCATCTCCTCAAGGACTGTTTGCCATCTTATGATTCACCCCATTCCCACCTCCAAAACCCGCATTTCTCTTCTTGCAAGTGGTTACGAATCTATTGAAATGCAAATTCAACCAGGAGGTTATGTTCCTTACTTATAATATGTATGCAGTAGATATGCTAAAGCATGTTCCACTGCAACACAGCGAAATTCCTACTTGGCCAAACAATAATCAGTAACTTGTTTGAAAGTAAAGCCCTAAAATTCCTACGCAATCACATGGTTAATAACATACTGTCTCAGCAATAAAGGAACAATAACATGAAAAAATAGTAAATAACTACGTACATCCTAAAGTTAAATTTGTGGATTTAAAAAAGAAACGTTCCCCTTTTAGACCTTATTGCTTGCATTGTATAAGTTCGTTATCGGGAAGGCAGCCCTGACAGCAGTCGTAAATTTGCTGCAAACAAACTCCCAAGGAACCAAGAATTTTCGGGAAGCAAGACAAGAGCATGGAAGATATGAAAATAAGAGTTCGAATGGAACGAAAACAAGACTTGTCATGGATGCAAATAAAGCAAGACTTGCTGGTGATGTAACGAGTATATGGCCTGCCATGAATGCCTATAAAACGGGAAGTTCTATAACAAGGTTCGGTATGGATGAATATAAAATCAACTGTGCTATGGAAATATAAAACAAAACTTGCCATGACTGCAGTGAAAAAAGACTTGCCACAGATGCAGATATTAGGTTTGCGTCTCTTTGTCAATATACAGTGACAATCTTGAGTGATTCAAATAGTTTGTTGAGTAAATGAAATTTGGTTTTCGCATCCCATGTGTAACAAGCTGCAGGTATGCACCTACTTACAAGCACGACATGCTTTTTATTCCACATACACAGTCCTTTGACACTCCTCTGGCATAGAATTGGTTCAAGAGGAGGAGGAAGAAAAGTTATGGTGTATGAACGCTTCATGTATCAACGGCATGGATATCAATACAAATTTGCAGCCATATGGTTGTACAGAAGCTAATATACGGGTACTGCAGTATTTGTAAGATGCACAAAAATTCCTATCTTGTTAGCTGACAGTATACCGAAGTATCTGTTCAACCTTTACAAAGCATGTACTTACTTGAGCTTGTTGTATCCATAAGCTCAAATGATATTCATAGATGCCTTATTAGCCTTGAAATCGATGTGCTGTTCAGGAAGAAAGTAGCATTTCACGAAAGCATCATTCATAGTAGCGAACTTGATGAATCCATGGCTTCTTAGAGATTGGACGTTCCTTAAAAAACAAGTATTTCTTAATATCACAGTTGTTTAAAGAGCAAGTAAACCTGGAGATCGAAGTTGCACAAGAAACCAAGAAATAGTTGACATTGCAATGTCTTAAAAACAATTCCTGGAAGATCGAAGTTCCTGAAGAAAACAAGAAATTCCTTTGTCGTTCTTTACGGAGAGCATTCCTATATACAAGTGTGTAGATTTTGAAACAAATCCCTCGAATTTCACTTTGTACAATTCACAACTAGCCTCGCTCTCTACTCTAAACCTCTGAATCGGTTCTGTAAATCCACGAAAAGAGACTCAACTCGATAACGTAACGGCAAGTCCTCTGTCTCTATCCGCTTGGTATAATTTATTCTATGTGCAGCTTAGAGGTTAAATAATTATTTTTGATACAAAAAATTAATAACTAAAATTCCTAAAATTACTGTTATTTCAAATGAAAAAATTCTAAAATCGTTATTTTGCTAAAAGTAAAAATTCTAAAAATCCTATTTTGAGATGGAAGAAGAATAGAAACTTTATTTCATGGTGCTTGCCTTTTGACACAGTGATAACAATTCGTTGAATTTTACATATAAATGATTATGCTTGTTAAAAAACCTAATAATTGAATTGCTTCAGAAATGTGATTGAGTGTATAAAAGTGATTAAGTCTTATTTTACTTTTTTGCAAAAATGGGAGGAAAGAAGATTGAGAAGAAAACCACTTGAAAATGGATGGAACGGCAGAATTGAGTGCAAAAACAAAAACATATGCTGACAAGGAAAATGAAATGTGGGAATAGGGCTCCACTCAACCGGAACATCAGTGGCTTATACATTTGCAACGAATTAGGAGTAAATTTATATGCAAAAGACTACTTATCCTCTTCCCATTTCATACAACCTAACGACCAGTGCAGTACCATACTCCAATACATAGCAAAGGAATTTCATATAAAAAAACATTAAGACTCTAAAGCGTTAGAGTTAACAAATACTACAAATCCCTCTTTTTCATCATGTCTACTACTTTTAGGATGAGTAGTTTTACAGCATAGAGCTAAACTTCACTTTGTAGTAGTAATAATAAGTGTGTAAAGATATATACATATCGGAACCCTCCACTCTTTTCCCCTCTAATTTCCACCCATTCCTCTTTTATCCTCTTGCTTTAGCGCTCTTTACTCAAAGGCCTTAAGTATAGGAATTTTGTATCTTACACTTTCCTGTGTAAGAAAGTAGTTTATGTGTAGAAAGCGGGACTTGAAACCATAGCACGAGTTTATGGAAATTTACAGTGCATTAGCTATATAGGCACTCCTCGCTCGTTTTCACTTCTTAATTCAATTACCACTTAAGTTAATCTCACAAGAATGACGTCACCTCATCCAAGAACAACAAACGCCAAAGTTTCAAATTAACTTGCTTTATTATGATTAGTATGATTACCAAATTATTCATTTTGTCTTCATCATTGACTTTTATTTTTCGGAGAGAGAGAGAGAGAGAGAACTTTGCCACCAGCATTATATAAAGATACTTACGCATATTTATTTTATATTGAAATTATATTCGCCGACAAGTCTTTCCATTATATATGAAAAGATGATATACGTATACGATATCACTAATTGTAAGTAACTTATATACTTATAACATGTATGTACATGTACATGTTATTAATTATTACAATTCAACAAGTAAATAGTTCAAACGACTTTGGCGGTTCACAATGCAAACATCAGTTTTGTAACATTAGTGTCTTTGCATATGTAGCAATAAATATACAGTAATTAAAACATAATTTTAGTCTTTAGCTTATATTCATAAACGCCTCTCTGGTTGTAAAATCCAAATATTGATTTCCGCCAAAAGAAAATATACTAATTAAGAAGGCAGACGTAAAGTTGTAAAAGCAGGTAAGGAGGAACATTAATGCTCCTAATTTAATTCATTTACAACTGGAACTGTGTATTTGTCTTTAAAAAGAAGTTGGACTATTTTCATATTTTTCAACCAAATTGTTTGTTTTGTATTTTAGCGATTGGTATACCAACTTTTAGCGAAATAAAATCTAATTTTTAGGGTCGAATAATTTTTAACAGAATATAATAATATTAAGCTTATGTTTACGGAATATGTAATGTAATGTAAGCTTATGTTTACATATAGTCGGGCAAACAAAAAAGGTTATGATTGATTTTCTAATAGTATAAGCTCCTTTTCTAGTTTGTCTGACGATATTATGCATGCATTTTGTTTGTTTTATTTCTACCTTCTCCTATAAAAAACCAGCGTTTTGTAAAAGAAAAAAAACATGCATAAATTATTACGGCATGTATTTCGAAGGAACTATGAAAAGAAGTATTTTTTTTAGGGAAATGTGACCAAGTTCAGCAATGTAAGTTTATGAATGGTGGAATATGAATAAGAAATGCAGCACCAGGTATAAAATGGTATGAAACGGAGAAAGAATGTGTTAATGCGGTAGGAGGAACATAAAGTAATCTTACGCGTCATTTTTGTCGCCGCTGACGGGGCCATGGGATGCATGCTGACGGCCCCGCTCCTTGTGGACCATTCCCATAAGTTTGACCCAAGGGTTGTTGGCGCCTCCATGGCTGCCCATTCCTCCACTTTGCCACATGGTTGAAATTTGGGGGTAGCGTTACACTCTGGATATAAATCACTTGAAAATCTCCTTGTCTTCCTCTCGTTGCCAAATAAACTTACTCGACGATTAGACAGGAGTATTTTACCCACCTGGTGAGGAAGGTCCCAGTATTGCCTATAGAATCAATCAAGGAGCTTTAAACTTTGACAACTTGAAAGTTGAAGTAGGCACCTCTGGATTCATTCACTATATAATAATTATACGAAGCACTATGAATAGAGACTGCACTAGCACTTATGACTATTGTACGTAGTGTTGGCACACATTTCACTATTATAACACACTTTCCGAGATGAAATCTATCAAAATTTTGGAGATCAAGAGCTACAGATTGCAATTACGTATATAATACTTGTGTATTTCGGATCAGGAGAAGATTGAAAGGAACTCGATTTTCTCTCGGGATTTGGCTTACATCTTCTTCTTCCGGAGATGAATATCTATAGAAGTTAGAATTGATAATTTACTCGGCTAATTACTCATGTCAAGTGCAGACATGCTCGTGGTTCGCATCCAACATATAAAGTTCAGCTCGCCTAACAAGGTTTTTCCTGCCAATTATATCGACATCAATCAATGCTCAAAACTACTCCAATTTTCACCCTTCCCTGCATTTTACAAAAACCTTTTGCAAAATCCTGAGTAAGTCAAACTATATAGGCAATGTACATTACAACGTGCATACTTACATATATAATGCGTAACCGTTTTTACTTCGACGAAGAGAAATCCAATTTAGTTACTATTATCAAAAGCGGAGAAATTCTAAGAAAATAAATAAAAATCATGAATGTTTACATTCACATTTGACGTGTCGTCAACCTTGTTAGCTGAGTTTCTTTGCAGACACCTGACAAAATGTTAGCTTCACATAATTTACTGATTCTTGTCAAAGAATAGAGCTCGCCGAGTGATGTGTAACATCGTTATTATCCTATCTTGGATCAATAGTCTGTTTGTAATAGTGTTTTAACAAGTTGGAGCAGCTTTACATTTACCAAGGCAAGTTTCAAGCATTTTGAGCCGACATGAAAAAGCGCTTCGAAATTTAATTTTGAAAAAAAAATTATGAACGATTTAATGTTTATCAAAAGGTTCTATTTATATAGAAAAAATTTTCAGACATGAATTTTATTACTTTTATTGAAACTGTAAATGACGAAGGTAATTAAAAAATACGACAGAAAAGCTTAGATGTAAAAGTTGCCTTTGCTTTCCCCAAAAGTTTAAAACACTCTTCCATGAGCATGTATTGAAAGGTATACGGGAAAAAGACAATAATTAACAATTGTTTGGTAAATTTCAAATCTTAGGGGAGTCATATATGCAAAATTATTTCCTACCGGCATACTTTTACTTAATATCCAAAATTACTCAAATGGTAGTTATGCGGTTCCTGCAATAGCAACGACAAGAATATGTAGTTGACTTTCTCCATTTAATCAAAGGGCTTCATCTACAGAGCCTTAAAAAATTCATGATTAAAGATGCAAGGCTTCGATTACCCGAATATGTTATGTAATGTAAGGGCTTCGATTGGCTTTAAATTCTTAACAACAAAAATGAAATAACCCGTTCGGCTTTTATAAATTCAGGAAGATTTTTACAAGGACGTGAACGCACCGAAATTCTCTTTTTAAAGACCCTGTGAAGCTGAATGTCACAAAAATTCTTGAGGATTTTTTCAAAATGTGGAAATAAGACCCAAAAGCAAATGTACCAAAATACTGTAGAAGGAAAAAGGTTTACGAAATTTATATGTTTACAAATTCTTGCATGCTCTAGTAAACTCTGACAAAAATCATACCAACTGTTAAGCATGAGTATAGCCTTTTAGTAAATTATCTATTTAATACTGCTTCTGGTCTGGATATAATAACCTTGCTCCCGTATTACTACAAAAGGTGGTGTGTCCGTTTCCATGTATACTGAATGAGAAGTCAATTTAGTAAAAATGGAAAGAGAATACTTATTATTACGATTAGACGTATTAATAAGATGAGTCGAAAATCAGATGAATACCAGCTTCTTGGCAGCCTTGCTAGGTATATCAGCTTTTAAAATTGGACAATAACAAGAACAATCGAAAACGAAAGCACATGAGAAAATGTAACTAGATTCGGAGCATCTTTATCAAGTTAGCAAGGTCTGTTTGACGATGACGATCTTCCTGCGTTCAATTTGTTGCTGTCTTTTTTTATGCAACGTCCTCCTAGAAAGCAAAAAACAATTCATCAACGAGTGATTCCCTTTATTAAATGTCGTTTAGAAATCTAGAATATTTTTTTTCATTTAATTATTACAATGTAAACTAGCGTAGGAGTTGAAAGTAGGAGATTATACTGAAGGCAAAACCCCATTAAAATAAATTTCATATATTTTAATGAACAAAACAACTGACAACGTGACTTTAATTTGAAATGTACCCAAGTCCAAAATACTGGGATACTGCTGAGACATGCCAATATACTGAAAGGGAATATTAAGATAATGGTGGGAAATACAAGGATACTGAAGAAAAATGTTTCAGTACAAATTAAAAACAGTAATCGTAAGATGAGCAGTAATTATATCATTCTCATTAGGACAGGGAAAGGCTTGAGAAGCAGTAGGCTAGATGGTCTTTACGTTGATGCAGTCAGTCGTTCTTTGTAATAGCGAACGCACGTACGAAAATGAATGACTACGCATGAAAAGAACAAGTTCATTGGAGCTAAAAACTGAAACTTATAAAAAAAAGTGGGAATTCAAAGGGTTTAAATAGATCTTAGATCGTGTTTGAAGATGTGTAATAAGTATCTCAGTGTATCACAGTTGTATAAAAACCCTTGGAATGTTTAAAAAGAAGCTACGCAATGCAGAGGATGTGAAGTAATTCTGGCGTACGTAGCGGATATGTAGATGAATACTTGCGTATGACTTAGTACTATCATCCAACCGTATGTACTGTAGAACTTCGGAGTTGTTCCACGTCCACCCATTACATGTGCATAATGTATACAACACAGATATAGAAAATAAATGCAAGCAATAGTTAGATAAATAGATCTGTAAACACAGCACATACTGCATTAAAGGAAAGAACATTATAGGAAGCACATACGGAACTGTATCAAATACATAGAAGACCTTACACAAAATGTTACAGAATAATACAAAACATATATACCCAACACATAGTTCTTGAGTTCAGTACATATTTAAAAAAAAGACAACCATACACTGTTCCATATATACAAATCATGATTCTCGTCTCACTTCAAAGTGTGGAAGCTTCGGAGATAGCGTCTCTTCTTTCCTAAATGCTATAATGTTCATGATCATATTATCTCTTACATCAAACCACAGTAGATACCATACCTACTCGTCTGTCTCCTACTCAGAGAAACTACACAGCAAACACCTACACATCCAAATATCTGCATGTCCGTGCAAGCAGCATCGTCCTCAGTCATCTCATCACACACACAAATAGTATGTAACTTCCACTAAAAGAATCCCGCCTGATATAAAGACATTTCATCTTCTCAGTATGTTTTACCTGCGGATGATCCTATCTTTCATGATATCGCCATACACACCACCACTATACTACAGCATCGTTGCTCTCTTTGTGTAAGTCTTCCCCACTATACTTAACCACTTCGGAAAGGAAAGCACACAGATATTATAATAAGTGCGGCTTGGCCTGTCGCCAAATAAAAATGATCTAATAATTACCTTCACCCAAAAGTATTCTGTCTTTCAAATTATATGTACCTACATACATTGCACAAGCCAGGACAAGGAAAAAATCAGTAGTGGCAAAACTTTAGCCCCTTATTGCAACTATACCTTAACTCCAAATAAAGAAGTTGTTATATGTAAAAGATAATAAACCCGGTCTGTGTTTTACTTGTCATGAAGCTTGTTTATAATTTATTAATTTGACACAATCATTATTCCGATAACTATTCCGCCTTGAGAATAGCCAAGCAAATTTTCTTATTCATCGTTTAAAGAGCATCTAGTAGAGGTTTTGTTTTGTAAACTGAAGGAGAAAATAAAATTATTGGGAGCATTTCTTTGTGTTGGTAGCATTATGTGAATCAAAACAGAGGATTTTAATTAAGTCCATATATTATTCATGGAATTTTAGCAAGCACGCACTTCAAGCAGACAATTTCAACAAAGACAAAAGGTTAAAACTCAAGGCAGTTGTCACTATAGCTACTAGAAAATCTCCTGAGGTTGTCATTCATGATTTGTCCCAAATGAGGTCACCAAATTTTCAGTAAAAATGATCATACAAGTCTTGAAAGTTACTGGAAGACGAATGGGAGACGTATTCACCAACTGATTAATTAGAACAATAGAGGGGGGTTCCTTGAATAAAGTGACAACAGGAAATTGAGATCAAAGTGGAAAACCATGTCAAGATCGGCTGTATTAATCCGATTAGCAGCAACACGTTTTCTGGGAACCGAAATTTTAGAAAAGGAGCATGTTCGGGATGGTATAAAATACGTTACGCAGTTATTTGTAAATGTATGTATACACATTGTAATTACATACACATTGCACATGTAATTATATAAACATGCATATCCGTAATTATCTGGCGCTTACAAATTAGAGTGATGCAATGTTATTAGTGTTACATGTACAACTATAAGAGTATAAGTAAAGCTACCGAAACATAGTAAAATGTTCTACGGCATTTTCAAGAATCTAATTATGCACAATCTTGTCATACCTAATATTACCTTGTAGGTAGAACCATGCAGATACATATGCGTAGCCATGAGAACAGTCTTTAAGCTTGACTTGCGTATAGAAAATTGATGGGTTCAAGTTAATCAACTACTTGGGTTTAGCTAGTAATACCTGTACCAAATAACATTCAAGGACACGCGGAGAGAAACAATTTTATTGACATCGCTTCCCATGCAATGTATCCATAATGACTATCGGCGAAGTATCCCAAAGTACCAACTTTTTATTATGCTAAGTACGTATGTATCAGAATGTACCAGCTTTCATTTCTAACTACCTAATTGCACAAAGTACCAAATGTGAAAGTCCTCGCTTCAACCTCAGTACAGTGGTTTTAAATATTTTCTGATTCTTCAATATTTGAAAGTTCTCGCTTTCGTACATTCTGCACTCACGGAATGAAAGGTAAGACGTCATGATACTTAACCAACGATTCTAAATACGTGCAAAGTGCCCATTAGAAATAAATGTAACACTCCATATGGAATGATATATGAGATATGTTGAAATAGGCACCGTGACATGACAACTGATTAAAAGGATATCCCATTTTGGTTTTAAGTATTAAAGACACATTTCTGATAAACTAATGCAAGTTCTAAAAACATTACTTCAAGTTAATTGAATCTTTTCTCACTTCAGCAGGTTATGGAGCAAAAATGTTGGAGAGCTAAATATGATTTCATGCCGTCTGTCCTCTGCTGTTGCTGCTGCACTACTACGGCCGTAAGTAAATTATATTAAACCCAGCAAGTAATTTTGCATAAGAGTTCAATATCAGACGGCCAACCTTTAACAAGATCCACACTCTGTGTACTCGCATCTCAACTTATCACATGATGAAAAGCTTTTTGAGCACACTGCCATATTTTAATTGGCTTTTCAATGAACTATGCCGAGCGTCATCACATGTTACACACCCAGACTGTCATTTGGGGGAAGAGAGCTGTGAACATAAGGATGAGAGATTATATTAGTAGAAAAATGAAATTTCAAGAGGAAACGTTGAGAGGATGTGTTGCGAAAGAGAGTATGATGAAGAGATGCAAGAATCGCTGTAAAATTGAGGAGTAGTGCGGCATATCCTTTACATTATTAAGGCACTATATTAAAACACTTTATACAAGAAAAACAGTACATACAGATAGTACAAACATTACCCAAATGTAGACTCTCTAACGAAATTATTTGCAAAGTAAAAAAAATATCTTGCAAGAATATTCTCTCTATGAATTTCTCCGGTTTTAATGTAATCAGGAAGTTTCCTAAGAGTATACTTTCCAGCACTGAAGCACGGTACAACTGTTTACATCTTCCTAGCGTTTTAAAGCTCGGACCTTTTGTCGGCATTTCTTTCTATGCTCCTCCTAAAAGCTCCAGCACATTTAGATATTCATAGTATTTCAAGACGCTCTCGCACAATATAACTATCTGCATTTCACAATTTTTAACTCTCCAGTGAGAAAGCTGGAATACAATGTGTGTCAAAGGAACCTTTCTAATCTACTTATACATTTAAGAGCTAATTGTACTTATAGAAAAATTCTATTTCCACAGAAATATATGCTCAGGAATCTTATATTTCGAGCTTGCTCTTAATTTTCTCGGCGGTTTTTCCTTTTTATAATTTTGTTTATTTAAGTGAATGAAAGAAATCAGAACCTTTCAACTTACTTCTCTTACTCACAATAATGCTATTTACCCCGGAGGTTCAGTGTAAAGCTGAAATGATTTCAAAATACATTGATCTACCAGAAGGGGTTAGACATGATACGACGTTAGAATGGATCAACGAAGGCATTTATGTTTCTTACACGAAAATATGAAAATACCTAAATGATCCAGTACAGATTTTCAAGTAGACTCGAATTTTATCCCAGCCACTGAAATACAACCTTTTAGCACTAATGGCAAACATGACATTATCATATAAACCTGGCATATTAATATGTGTTCCTTCAGACTATAATTTATTATAGAAATATGATTATTTTAGCGGAAACTATCCGTTTATTTTTATAAACATCACAGACTAATAGTTACAAAACTTGGATAAAGAAAGGGCCTGGAGTATTCTTTTCGCAACAATTTTGCGGAGAATTTTCCTGGAATAAACGTGTAGTACAAGTAGCTGCTACTGATACAATGAACGTCAAGCCGTGTGCGGTCAGTAGTTATGAGGAGCAGAAGGCATGTGCCCCCAAGGGAATTATCAACATGTAAAGCAGAAACCTTGTGAACTGCTGTACCTCATTTTCCTGTGCATATAAACGAATGCTCTTTGCAGGTATTTGTATTTCAACTTTCCCATCCAATAATAATACCAATTTCATCTTCGATTACCTCAAATTATTTTCAAAAGATACTACATGCATTTATATTTCTTATATAGATACGTAGGCATATGTCTATTTGCGTATAGAACATGTGAGTGCATACAGTAACTAAAATTATACTAACCTTGGCCTCCACGAATATATCAATGCATGCCTTTAAATTATCGTCCTCGCCGCGTCAACACTAGAAAATACTACAACATTCATAACAGCTTAGAGCTTCCACATAGCAGGATGTTGGGATAGGCTCAGCCAGCAATAAACTTCAAGGCTATAGGAAAGAACGGGTAGCTGTGACCAATAAAAAAGTCATGAAGTACAAGTTGGGTTTTTGGTCCCAAGTCTAATCGTAAAATGATTTTCCAAGAGCGAGTTTTTGTCGCAACGGTCATTTATTATAATTGGATACCTATTTCAATTGAATTTAGAAGAATTATTATTGTCTATTTTTTTGAACGAATGATTGTTTCGAATTTTCGTCGTAGTGAGGCTAGTTACGTTGGTTATGAGAAGATGATCAAGGCAATTTCATGGCGAGCGTTTTATTTCATTTTCGTTCTTTAACACGAAATTCTAAAAACTTCTTGGACAAACAAACGAAACCTCGCCTAAATTTACGGATTTTTATTTTAAATAGTTTCTTGAAAAACGGAAAAAACAGTGAGAAATTGTTAAAAGAAACCAGGAGCTAAAATTACAGGCTATACAAAGGCTGAAGATTTCGCACTGTTTGAAATCATGGTTTGTCAACCTGGCCCCCGTCAGATCTTCCAGAAGGACGAGACCTTTGTGATATTACGAGGTTCAAAGAGGTTCGGGATCAGCTAAGCTCCTCGGGATCAAATAAAGAAGGGATTGATAAGATTCACCTGGCGTTCTCCGTAAGATTTTGCTTGAACCTGGGCAAGGTTATAGCTCGTCCATGTTTCCACTTTTACAAAATCACACGGTAGATTAAAAACCAACTCTGTTTCTCGTTATTTTGTCAGTATATACCTTAGTGCAAGAAGGCAGATGGTGTTGCGATTGAAAAGTGTCTCAGCACGATTCAACTCCTCCGAAAGGAGTAAAAATCCTGACCATTGCCTATGAAAGTTGTAAGAGGCATTTACAGTTATTATATGTACATACTACATACCCCAGCTTCAGTTTATAAACACTTTCTCTGACAAATGTGTAGCTATAAATCTTCTCTATCTTCTTCAGTTTCTGTGAGACTGGACCTCATCATTCTTACTGATAGCACATCATTGTACCTTAATGCTTTTAACAACTGGATGATTGGCATCCTTATAAGCTTGAGCCTTATAAAGGGGGTAGCCGAATCTGATTGAAATCAAACAACAAATGGTTGAAGTGTAGATCAAATGGATATATACCTACCTTTTAAAAAAAATTAAAAAAATTAATCCTATGAATATATGATTCTGGATAGGAGATTAATGGCTTAAACTGAATTTAAGAATGAAGCACTAAAATCATAAACATACTATTTTTTAACTTGAAAAATAAACATAACATACAATAAATAAGAAATATTCCTTTAAATCACCAATCCTCATTGTCACAATAGAATTATAACCGTCAGAAAAAAAGTTGCCTGAACTAGAAGTCTCCCATCGTAAATTCTGATGTCACGCCAGAATACACAACAAATACACGCGCTGCGAAGAGCAATAAACCAAAATATAAGGATTAAGAAACCGATAACGATATCATAATAACAGAGAACGGTGGGATCTAATAGTCAAGTAATTCCTTGCAAGCCTAATTCCTTCCTTTCGAGACGTTCCCTCCAGATTTAGGGGTAAAAAAACGTATCCATCCGATCATAGCTTTATTTAAGTTTTGTGCATACGTAGCAAAGGTTGTTTTGAGTACGCTGCAAAAGCAGCATTATCAAATTTATCGAAAAAACAATACTTCAAACTTGAAAGTAATAAATTATTGATTTTACAATACTGCGAGACTTTCAATTTTCAAGTTATTTTCGGAAATCTATTTCCCTTTGACCCCTACCAAATGGACCTTGGCTACCCTCGTGTTGGTGGGAAAAAAATATAAAGATAAGGGAGAAAATAGTTTAGTCTAGTGCAACGTTTCTCCATAGACACTATACGTCCATATTATTATCTACACCATAAAAGTAAACATGCCTTGGACATGCATTAAACTGAGCAGAATTTGTTTACATACGTGATTGTTCTTGCCTGTCCACATAGTCACGCAATATAAAAGTCATGGTTACACTACGGGAATTTTTTGTTTTAGGTATTATATCTTTTATTATTATGTTGAACCAATACTTTATGGTGCATTTATCTTTATTATTATTTACATTCACATCAACTTACTATTTCATCTTACCTGGGATTTATTTAATTATATGTATAGTATAGGTATGCATTTTCCCATACATTAAGACATTTTTTAAGGCAAATAAATCATATTTATCAATCAATTCAATTTTTATTTGAAAACTGAAATTAGACCAGAAGAACTTATCTGCCTGACGAATTACTCGGAAGATTGTTTGTATCAAGAATTGAAACAATTGCTGAGGAAGTTTTCATATATTATTGGACATTGAACAGTGATTCATACAGTTTGTCAAATTGTGAAAGAAAATTGGGTTTGTTTCCTGAAAACTTCTAAGGAATTGTTTTCAAAAATAATTATTCTAATAAATCAACTTCGAAAACTCCAGAAATTTGGTAGTAGTTTTTCATTATATTCACTCAAAGATTGAGTATATTTCATCTTGATGTCTTACTATGTCTATTATTTACTTTTATAACTCATAATAACGCACTCTTGAAATATTGCTTTGAATTGCCCGAATGCTACACACACCTTACAAATGCTATTACGAGAAGAGGATTTTTAGGATTTTTCTGAGGTACTGAATTTTTAAGAAGGATTTATAGCGCAATAAGGTGTTCAAATTATTATAAATAGAGCGCAGGTAGCTGTTCTACAGCAATTATAAAGTTAATTCTCAGGTGTGCAACAGCAGGCGGGGAGGATCTTAGAAGGCTGTGCGTAGCCATGATTTTGTGTATATGAAAAGAGTTTTATTTTATTAGAGCGATTCCCCAAGGTAATTCTTTTATCCAAAATGCAGAAACTACAATGCAGGAATACCAATTCGTAAGATGCTTGGAAACCAAATGGAGAGCTGCTCAGCAGAATCTGCTCAGTAGATATTATAGAACAGGCGGTTGTCATTCGTAGGCAAGTTATCAAGCCAATCTAATGTTGTAACCTGTGTAGTGAATTGCATTGAATGGGAGCAGTATATTGGATACTTTGAAATGATGAAGTCGCTACATTTATAATAGCATGGTTTTGAGATAGAGTTGATGAGTTTGAACGTAACGCCTCTATTGCCTTTATACATATCAAGAAGAAATAGTGCAAGTAAAACGTTCCTCTTCACAAGAACATTTGTACTGTAAAGAATTAAATCGCAGCTTAATGGTAGTTCTTTTGCGTATTCTTAATAATAATGTGCCTAATCAAATATAATGTGTGAATAAATGTAAGGTAAATATATTACTCCAAACCAGACAAGTCAGAAATCATTTTAACAATAAATTGGAAATCAATAAAAGGTTCTGACAATCTACTAGAGTAACTTCGATAACTAGATAACTTCGTTATATGATGCAGCTCAGATCTGGATTTTTATTTTTAGACAAAATAATTTGAAATGTAAAATCCATGCATTTTACTTAAGAGTGCCACATACATAGCTGTTAAAATTCCAATAATACTGCATTTGGACCATTTTTGCGTTACTGCTATTTGACGTTAGTTAGAATTTGCGGAATATTTTGCTTCATTTCTCTTAAATTAATATTACTGAGATCTCAATTCATCCGAACTAAAATTTTATTATTCTTAACACCCTATTTTGACTGGGCTTAGACCTAATTGTGTAATGTACTTAATGTAGTATTTCATACTGGTTTTGAGGTTTTCATGTCGACAAAGTAGGAGTAGGTATTAAAATAGTATGGAAGAATTCTTTACAGTACTTATACATATAGGTACACTATGCGTACGATTATATCCATACTGAAAAAGATGAACGCACACAGTCTACCATGGCAACGTATATGTAAATGCAATTGTTAGATTCAGTATTAAGTATATACGGGTACTGCACGTTGTCAGGATATTACAAGGAAATTCCACATGTGCCTTACTATCTGGATGCCTGCAGAGCCTGAATATATGTAGACGGTAGTTGAAATCTTACATAGCATAATGATTGCAGTTTGGCCATACATGTTATATATGACCAGACTTCTAAACAAGAACATACGCACATACGGGAGAGAGAGAGCGATCTCAAAGGACTTGCTAATACATAAATGATAACTTTCTAGATAAAGCTATAAAAAGAAGTTGTTCTATGAATGGCTGACAACTTGTATCACTTGTTCATGAGGATACTTCCAAATAAAGATGTGTGACTACATGCCCTTTCACGTATCGTCCAACCCTCAAACTTCCACTGGAGACTACGTGGCAAAATGGATAACTGGGTTATGCTCTGTCGAAAGCCAAATCATAGGACCATATCAAGTGAAAGTTGAGTAACACATTCCACCTGGCAGTACATACTTGCATATTTTGTGTACACCAGAAGTCCCGAAGCACCTGAAATAATGATTCCCGGGAAGAATAACTCAACAACTGCTATTTCTCAACCTGCACAAGCTCACCCTCAAAATAAATTTCTTTGAATGGGGCACATTTCCCTGCTGTTTGTTTATGCTATTTACTTGGAAACACCAAGAGCTTGAATACCACCAAATTAAGATCTTCATCCTGTCAAGTTGTAATATGTCTTCCATCACGAGCAGGAAGATTGGAAGATGCGGATTAACTACCCAATTAAAAACCGAATCATTAGCTATTGAATTGGCGGTTCTATAACGTCATTTCGAAATTCAGTGTCAAGTGAATATTTTCCGAAAAATCAAATTTCAATAGCTGTTGGATTAAAGGATATCAAACAGTATAGATACCAAATTGGATAGTGGTCACAGAATGTGCTGTACAAAGCCATGAAAAACAAGAACATTAGCCTTCTCAATGAAGTTTTTCCAGAATTATCAAATCTATGAAGTGTCATCAAAATTATATCCATTTTAGAAACGTCATAAATGTTAAATTAAGGCTGTTTTTATTATTGTTGTACATGTCAAAAAAATCCGCCCTGGCGCCTCCAACCGTTACCGTTCCTCTTAAACTCATATCAAAGCATTCGTGTATGTAACATCCTTCGTATCATTTGTTTGTTACTCTCAGTAATCCAATCGCTTTCATATTTATCCTAGCATATTTGCACAACTCTTCGTGCGTTCTATTGTTTGTTATCCTCGAGCTTTGACGTTTTCATAAGCAAAGCTTTCATAATATGCTACTGAACGAAAAAGCATTTCCCTTATTGGGAGGAAAAGACCGTGAATACTTAAAGGAAAGTGGCGGCATATTGGATGATGTACCTTACAAATGAGACCGTGACTGAAGATCCATCTTCATTCTGACTGTAATTTATATCTTTTAGGAATTACGGACAAGTACGGTCTTCGCAACCAACACTGACGGACATATTCCCCCACTCTGAGCCATTTTTCACATGCTTCACCCTATGTGTTACAACATTTAGGTTCCTGGTAGCTGAGGATATAAAACTGTCCAAAAGAGGCTACTAACATGCAGTTAGCTATGCTACAAGGACTTGAGAAATGTGATATCACATTTAATATATAGGTACAGCAACATTTATAATGGTGCTTAACCCTCGTATCTTTTGAAATACGTTAGCATAGCTGATTTACGACATACATATAAACGAACCGAAACCACTATTTTGAAAAAACAAGAAACAATGTACCTCTTAATTGAGTCCAACAAATGATAAAAGAATTATTACACACTCAAAAATTGTAAATTATTGTAATTCAAATATAATTAAGCTAAATTCATTTTGAGGACAGAATTTGAAATAGAGAATTTGTAATGACTGACCTACGTCAATAAGACGAAGAAAGCGCGAGATCATTGAGTTTTCGTCGAACATAAACAACGGTGTAAGTTCACACTGACACTACGCAACTGTTCAAACTATGGTCAAAGCACTCTACTTACTGTCGGTTAATCTTATCAAGATAGTCATTTGTAGCTGCCAAGAGCAAAAGAAAATCACTTCTAGAGTTGTTGCTCTTCCCCCTTCTGTAAAATCCTGTCGGAATCATTTGACACCACACCGAAGGGAGACAAGCCCTTCCACAACCACAAAAAACATATTGAATAGGTGACTCCGACCGTTTATAATCAGTTGAGAAATGAATTGACGCTGTTGTAATATTATTATAAAAATAAAGAATGCTTGACAAGAGGTTTCTCTTTCCGGTGAACAGCAGCGACTATAACGACAGAGGCTTGGACATGTAGTAATACTCTCCGGCTTCAGTATCTTATTGTCAAAAGAAGAACACGAAAGTTGAACCGCACTGATGATATTTTCTTTGATGTTTCACCAAGATAAAATCTATTGTATAACATTAGTTCTGTTTATGAATATAAGCTCATAAGATTCCTCAGCTGAATATATGTAATATTGCGATTCTTTTCCTTGCTTTATCGGATTTAAAGGAAATCAGGAGGGGAAAGTTTTCACTTGGAAAGGACTTGCCAAGCAATAACAACTTTATAAACAGCTACAATGATTTCGCATTGGAGCTTGTACGACTGAAGGGGGTCGATTCTTCATGCTCATCCAGCTTGTGACTCCTGATAGGGAGAGGGACACATTATCAAAGGAATTGAAAATCTGATACATTTTTGACATGTATCAGGGCTCTAGGATAATGTTTATGTAACATAAACCCTTTTCGCAGAAGCTCAGTCACCTCTCTGTTGCACTTTAAGGTAGAATATAACTTGCGTTTGGTTCCTTTGTTATTGATAGGTATAGTATATGCGCAGAAAATTCTTCCCTGAGAAGATGCTTACTCTCCAAATTTTGGTTTAAACCCCTCTTCGACAATGTTTATTTAAGTAGTTGCACTGACAATGTTTATCTAAAAGCAATTGCTTCTAAATCGTTTATCCTCAAAGCAATTGCTCCGAAAGAGTTTTTCTACAAAATAACCACTCGAAGCACAAAATACCGCGCATTTTTATTCAAACTCCTTTGAATGGATGTAATTTTTAAACGTTTACAACACGTTCACGCACTGAAGCCCCCCAATTTTAGCTTTAATACTATCAGCTTACTATGGCTGAAGTAGGTATGATTTTACACCAAGTCGTGGATATGTGGCTGTTGATACACTTTAATTTGAGAAGCATAAAATCTATATACTTGTAACTTTTGTATCTACCTACTTCTCGTCAAAGAATTGAGTGCAATGACCATTAACTTGCAGTATAAAACTGCTGGATGACGTCGAAACAGATTTCATGTTATGTAATTTGAAGTGATGTATTTGTAATTACTTATTATACTGGAAGATATTGAGCAATGAACATAAGTCACAAGAGATTTCGGGTGAACTGGAATAGTTGACGGACATTAAATGTAAACACTTAAGGCCGATGAAATCTGTTCGAGAATGGCTGTCCTGACCCAAGGTGAGAACAATTGGCGGAGGACTTGTAGGAAAAGTTGAAAATGAAATGAACAATTTGGGGAAGGTAGGCGTGTGTTGGAATCTTTTCTGTAGTGTCTTTCCAAAAATAAATGTTTCGGAATTGAAGTCATCATTCTGCTCGGATGTATTATCCAACTCAACTATCCCAAGTAAAAAAGAAACAAGGGCCTGTTATTGTAACTGTAGTCCACATTCTTACCTAAAAGGCCAAATTATATTCTTGTTTTGTTTGTTAGATATATTATGTCGTATACTACACTGCACTGGGATTCCACCGAATGACGTTGTTCCTTTTAGTGTATACGAAAGAGGAGAACAATGTGTGAAATACAGGAAAGAGCTCGGGTTGATGATGGAGTTACCCTTTTTTTGTGCAAAAGTATTTTTATTGCTCGGTGGAGTGATCAAGTTTCTTGTAAGCTGGTACTATATACAACTTGTGCTTTATTTATTACTCAGTCAGTTCTTCCTCCTGTCGTGTTCTCTAATTCGGTGACCTTATGCAAGCTCCAGATATCTTGCCACTCCAAATTCTTTCGGTTCCTGCCCTGATTACGTCTCCCTATTCTGCAGGTACTCTTTCCTGGGAATCCTTTTGGGGGATATTAATAATGAAGAGTTAGAAAATTCGATAGATCCAAGTTGCTTCCAAACAGGGATGTTTACTTGAAGACCGCTCCTGTTCTCAGAAGTAAACAGGAACCAGCTAATCTAATGTTTGGCTTGACATGCTTTATTGAATTCCTCAAGATTTTTCCTTCACCAAGCCACTAGGACTGCTAACAAGAATATGTTTCCTCCGTGGGCTTTCCGTCTTTCCATTGAAGTCACCAGAGATTGCACAACTATTCAAGTGCCGAGATGTAAGGAACCACACAAGTCAAGACAGGTAACGGAACTACTGAAGTAAACACAGGTAGCAGGAATATAGTCCTAAACCTAAAAGCTGGTAGAACTGAAGACTCAACTACTTTGGACTACAAGAGTAACGACAGGTTGAGTATGGTGAAAATTAGATACTTCCATGTACATAAAAACAACGTGTATTTACGGAACAGTATAGAAAAATTAAGGGAGAGATTCCATTCAACCACTCACGCTTGTCTGTCACTAAATACTGAAGAAGGCAGGCTTGAATTGTATTTTTCTGATCACGAAGAATCTTGTTGGATGGACGTCAGCAATTCATTTGATTGATGAGCAACAGGCACGATTTACACATACAGTATATAGTACAGACGTTGACTCCCTCAGCCTTTTGTTAGCTCTTCCTTCCCCTGCTCTTGCTCTTTTCTCTCTATCTTCGGGCAGGCAGTGGCCATATGAATTTTTAAATTGTCAACAAAATTTTCTGTTGCTCTGCTTTTGCAGTTGCTCAAGTTGTCTGCTCCTAGTAGACAACGGGAGTTGATCGGTAATTATTTATGGAGTTGGGTGTATACTTCACTTGATTTAGCCTCGAGGTTATCCTCAAGCTCTGTGTACACACGGGATAGTACTCGTCATTTAATCTGAATCTGAATACTTGGGATGACGTCTTCTATTTTGACGTATGTATGTCACCATAAGTACACGGAGGTTCCGGAATCCGTAGAAACCCTTGTTTTTATTAATAGTTACAACTCAGCATTTGAAAAACCACCGTTGAAGGTACAAATGAACGTTCGAAAATTAGCGGAAAATTGTGTAAAAAAGAAAGGTTGACGTTGGAAATCAGCAGTATGTATTGCTGATGAGCGATTGATTTTTAAAAGTTATTTTTAAAGACTTTGTTGCCCAAGTATGAAGACACAGACAATGGTCCAGTAATTGACACTCGCGATACATATGCTGAGGTAAGGATATGTTTCCTCGAGTAATAATGCTAAAGATATTGACTACGGAAGAGGGTAGAAACAAAGGGAAGTTTAACGGGATTGCTAGTGGAGATACAAGTAGTTGCTTCCTTCCTTGCAGAGTCCGATTCGAAATAAAATTATAGAGTTTGGTGTATTTTTTTCGCCTCCCTTCCTTCGTATTCTTTGGTGTGTGTAAACGTAGTCATACCAGCAGTCGTGGAAGAATTTGAAAAGGGAAGCAAGACTTAAATATGAAGAAGTATAGAAGATTGAGGGTAGGCTGGCAGTTGAAATTGTTTGTGTGCTATGTGTATAGATATTAAAGCCGGCCGTCAACAGGCAGAAAAAGAAGAGGAAGAAGTAGTCGTGGAAGAAGAAAACCACAGAACCATGAGGAGTTAAGTCTTTCCTTTCTCCCTGTCTCACACACAAGCACCCTTTTCCACATATATCAGCAAGGACTTCCCTTGCT
This sequence comes from Lipothrix lubbocki, assembly GCA_034696945.1. Taxonomy (NCBI): domain Eukaryota; kingdom Metazoa; phylum Arthropoda; class Collembola; order Symphypleona; family Sminthuridae; genus Lipothrix; species Lipothrix lubbocki. The sequence continues at coordinate 29,660 of JAQGAK010000641.1, forward strand.
TGCTGGTGAACGGCAAAATTGTGACTAGGCCAGACTCGAGTTGACTTGGATAGAGAACCCAAGTTTGCTGTTTTGTTCTTCCATACTACCCTGTAGTATACTCGCATACTCCCAAATACTCCGGGAGAGATCCATAGGCGAGGAGCTGTATGGTGCACTGACGTATCTAGATATAAACTAACATTGCTTGCATGTAATATACTGTTAACTTATACTCTTGTGCGTTTACTTACTACATATTCCGGCCTAAAGAGAGCGAGATGGTTGCACAATTTTTTTAGCACTACACACTTATTATTATGCTACACACTTACGCTCTGTGTCTCTATATGTATGTATAAATGTTGCATTCTCTCTAATTCACTACACTCCCAAACGTATACACGTTGGCATGTGAAAATGTCCTCACACAGCGTCTTCACACACAAGCAAAGCTCTGAATGTAAGTTGCAAACATTGGGTTTTAAGAAATATAAGCATGAAATCCACTCTTATTATAGTATGCTACAGTCGTTTCTACTACAAAACCGGTGCGACTCTCCGCCGACCCTATATATAATATGCTTAACAGTATTTTCATTCCGTACAGTAAAATGAATACATATGTGAGAAAATTTTCGGAGCTTTGTCAATGCGGATAGGAGTATCTCCACTCATCTCTCATCTCTTCGGCGTTATACTCGATCAACTCTCCTATCTTTATAAATGTTTTGGACCACATAGAAGCTATAGAGGACCAACTCCATTATAAACTAGCAAATCAAGTATGTAAACTGTAGCGGATCAACTTCGTAGTACAAACTTGTATCAAATAAACCCCATAATGCAAAACTGTAGCAGCAAATCAACTCTATAACCATATAATATATAGCCGCCGTAGTAGATAGATTCTATAACAGAACTGCAGCGGCATAACAACTATAAGCAAACTACAGAAAGTCTTATACAAAACAATAGCAGATCAGCTCTTATAATGAAACTATGGAAAATATAACGGAAATCTGTAATAGTAGATCAACTCTATAACACAGCACTCATTTTGTGTCAACCCTATAATGCAAAACTGTAGCAAATAAACTCTAATAGAAGTTCCAGTCCTAGTTTTCCTCATCGTACAGGGAATACACAGGAGTGTATCGCAGTAGTACTTGAGAAGCGTAAGAGATAAAATCAGTTCTTCATGCTCGTCCCCTTAAAGTTTGCCGGCTTTGCTCACCATATTTTAGTGGAAAGCTTCATACAAAGACACGAACACCTTGTGCATGGGAATGTACCTATTTCTTCATGGACGTTTTACACTACCCGTCTTATGCAATCTCTCTCTCTTCTCTGTTTAGAGCCACGGCCAAGAAACTCGCTCATGAGGCTCTGCGACTAGCTGTCCAAAACAGATATTTGCTATCTGGATGCTTCTGGTCACACTTTCAAATATTCAAATTTTCTCTGAACCACATACGCATGAAATATACTGAAGGATTAAATAATACGGGAAATCACTTACGCATGAAGTACTGGTGTAGGCGATGCTCAAGTGACGGAGATGCAAGAAGAGTTTTATTAAGTGAGAGTAAGCTTTTTAGTGTATAAAAGATGCTAAAGTGCTTAAACAAAGGTACAATATTATAGTGTCTAAAGATAGGCAAGAGTTTGCAGTGCCTCCTTCAAGGTACATCCCAAAGTCCAATAAAAGTACGAGATTCTAATGTCTATATACATATATACAAAAGCTCTCTCATGTAGCGCCTAAATAAGGGTACCTAAATAAGAATGCAGGAATGGAGGCAGAAAATTCTTCTGGCTAAATAAAAATACGAGATTATAGTACGTATCTAGTGTGTATAGAAAGTTTCGAGATTCTGATGGCAAAGTAGAAACGAACTGCAAAAAGGTTCAGGATTCTAGAGCGATAAAGGTAGAATATTCCAAAGCCTAACTAAAGATAGAGAATTTTAGTTAATATAGATACAATATTGCAGAGACGAAAGAAAAGCACAATATTCCAACACCTAAATAAAGGAAGTTGTCTAATACCTAAATAAAGCTCCGGAACTATTCAGTGAAGACGCAAACATTGGGAAGCAAAAACGTTTCAGGTTTATTAAATGTACCGTATGACTTGTGCTATTCTCTCAACTTCATTTCAACCATGCGGGGATCTTTGCTGCAGAGAAAAAATATGCAGAGAAATAGTTTCGAACTTTTTTGCCTTATTACACTCCTCACTCTATTTGTTATTCCTTCTGGTTTGAAGCTTGCTCTTGATTTCAAACATATTTTCTATGTAGCGCTCCCCTTATTTACTTTTCAACTACCTTGATGAACTCAAGGCGAAGCCTCCACTCCACTATAGCAAGTTTTCTCTCATTCATGAAATTGAAGCTTGTCTATGTAATTAGACATTGAAGTTTGAAAGTAAAACTTTTCATATTTTCCTCACTCTCGGACCAAAATCTTGGAAGAAACTCCTACTTTTGAATTCCCTTCTTCCAAAGCAGCTGAAATTATGGCTTAAATCTACCAAAGTTGTTGTGGCTAATCTCTAGGAGTTTCCCATAATAAAATCACAGAAGCAGTGTTGAGATTTATTTGAGCTTTTTACGATCTGTTAATCATTTCCTAGAGATTATAAGCTATTTTCAGTACCCTCGTTCAGTCATATCTGAGCAGTTTAAGACTACATATTTCCTGTGTAAATAAATCTACAGGTTTGCGGGGATTGTATAAACCTATTATAGGCTTCCCCAGATTTTGGCTCCTTTCTACATACCTAGTTTGGGTTATATATTTGCGCTGTATTTTATTGTACCTACATAAGAATAGTCCCACCAGTTCTCAGTCTGACAATGTTTTATTCAAAGCGTTGAATTTTACTAAAATTGAAGCAGTTCTCTACGTACGCAGCTCCGCAACGCAGGAATTGTGTAATGGAACAATTACATATGGAAATAAGTACGTATATTATAGTGGAATTCCTTGGGCTAAAAAATGATGTGATTTATATACAACAAAGCTGCTGCCGAAAACTTATCCGCAGCGGAATCATTGCAGATGCATAAATATATGATATTATGCAGGGAATTAATCGTTAGAAATGGTTTAGTCCTTTGTCTTTACAGGGAAGACTTCAGACTTGAAGATTTAAAAGACTTCTCATATTTTTGGAAACTAGGTCTAAGTAATCTTTTTACGTTATAGATATAGTCTTGAGAGACATGGAGCAGGATTAATTGCTTGATACAGGGAGGTATTCTGAGTGAAAACAAATGTTTGAAGGGTGGATGCCGATGGATGAATGAATGGAGACAAACTTCTTTTCACTAACCTTGCTCATACTTTGCTTTTGCATACCTATGGGCACATATATAGATGAGATGTAACTAGTGTAGATAGATTTGGTACGGAGTAAAATCTGAAGATGTATTTATTACGCGGATATACTTATATACATCGGGTTCCTAGGTACACATGTAGATACAGTTGATGCAGAAACACTGACTGCAGAAACAAGTAGATAAAAGGAGATACACACTTACATAGAAACATTGCAGACACATAAGAAAATATGATGATTTGCAGGACTAAATGAATGATAAATTTTTTGGTTGATACTCGATCTGGATTGGGATGCTCATTTGAGGAGGAGAGCTTTGCTTTACTACAATATGAGTCTATGCTTCTTTGCAGAAAATATAATGCACGCCCTTTACATGTCAGTGTGTGGTTCGCGTGTGTAATTCCCTGTCCTGTCCTATACTCTGGGGAGGTGGATCTATATCTCTATTGGTAATATCTAGCAAGTCTATTAGGTACATGTAATTGTTTGTCTGTAGACAGATTCATTTATGCAGTGTTAATACAAAGGTTAGTATACACAGCACAGATACACAAAGGGTTATGTATAGTAGTATCGCTACAACTATAGTGGCGAAAAAAATTCAAACGGTTTTGGCAGCAGTGAACATGGAGAACAAGGTTCCAAAATGACATGACAAGCCTGCTTCAGCACAAATTCAAATCTTCTTGGGCACACATAACTAATGAATATACTTGAGTTCATAATTTTATTTATAAGATGGTTTTGGCATACAGCTTATGTACGTATGAGGTAGCACAAATTAGAGAAAAATGTACTTGTATCAGCATCATTCTACTTGTAATTCTATTCAATTTTTCACATTTTATCATTTTTGTATGTTTTATGCTCATATCTGTACTTTTTGTACTGAATTCTGTACATTTTTATCTTTTATATTAATCTTCACATTTGATACTCACTTCTGTATATTTTACACTCAATTATTCATCATTTACATACATTGTTAGTAATAAACTTGGATTTATATGCGACTCTCACTCTCTAGATCTCTCGTCTCTCAATCTGCATCTCTCTTCTCTGGCTGTAAGGATGCCTCATCTAACACTCTAAAACCCTCTCCTAGATTCAAACCCCAGAAACGCATGTCAACACATCAAGACATTTCATTGTCAGTGAAGCATCTGTGTGTCTGTAGTGTTCTACCTGCATAATTACATCCATGGAAATATTTTAACGAAGGACCACAGTCTTATAGCACGAATATGATAATATCCACTTTACTAATATAATACTTTTTTCCCGTAGTTTTTTACAGAATTAATTCTCCTGTGTATACATGTACCCTGTATTGGATTTTGGGACGCTTGTATTGCAATCATGTAGACATGTATTAAGTATGCGCTGCTAGCTTATTCCTTATGCTACAAAATTTATTTCTGCTAACCACTTGGCTCTCTGAACAATTTTCATCTTCACTTACATAACCAAATTATTCCTACACTATAGAGACTATCACACATGTTTCCGAAACTGGAGTAGTTTATAATAATAAGCTGGTATGTGTGCAAAAGTTTGACAAGCTACATTAACTTACAACAGCCTCGTTGAAAGTAATTGTTCTCGAATTCGAACTATTCACGCAGGCATTTTCCCCTTCAATGAGCTTCTTTTATGTCAAATGAGGCAAGTTCAGAAGTGTAGAGCGTCTTGTGCGTCAGCGTTATATCAGGACATTTTCATTTATATTTCTTACTCTTTCCCTGCCTAATAACAACGTGGGCCTTCCGGAAAGATGTGTAGTATTTCAGGTATGCAAATGTCTTGGTAGGCGTTCTCAAAGGCTGTCCCGGAGGAGAACAGTCTGAAATAGTCCCGGCTACACATGCCTATGCGTCAGACGATGTATTATATTTGGCTATACTTTCGCCAGGAATGAATCTGAAAATGAAATGATGGAGTACTTGATAAGTCCTGGAATATTTAATCAATTTAATTTATTAATTCAAAATGCATTGAGAACTTCGAATTTTCGTGGATCTCTGGTGATACAAACGGTATCCAGCTGATTAAGCAAGAGTTGTTTAAGTACAGTTATTTACAGCAGGAGAACATATGTAACTTTCCGTTTGTCCCTTTCAGTTTCGTCATATTCCCGCATGCAATGCAATAATGACATTACTCTCACGCACTTTATCAAACAGCTTTTCACATATGCAGTAACAAACGACTATTACAAGAATTCTCTGCATAGGAAGATGAAGCTACTTTCCAAGGTTCTCAAGTTGCTCCTCCACTTTGGAAGTTCTTCTATTATAAGCACTCTCGAAATTTGTGCAACAGCCCTGCTGTCGTCCCTACTGCAGTGCGTGAAGCTACAGAACTGGCTCATCCAGCTCGTTCACTCGAACTCGAAACTTGAAAACTTACGCACGCTGCTGTGGTTGTGAAACCAAGTTTTTTAATTAGTACTTACATTATAGCTTTATTATGCTGAATAAAACTCTTTAACGTTAAGTTCATAATGACGACAGCTTCCTCTCGGAGGAGCCTGTTACCAGCGCTGAAAGTCAGAGGGAAAAGTAGAAATCCAAATAAAGTCTGAAGGTTTTAAATACAAAACAAGCCAGAAGCAAAGTTAAAAATCGAAAAGACACGAAAAAGACAAAATAATTTATAGAAGCAAAGCCAGCGAAAAAATTAAAAATGAAGTCAGTTGAAATTTAAAATAATTAGAAAACCATAAGTAACTGCAGTTAATGGTGACAACAATAAATAACTGCATTTAAAGGTAATCCTTGCCTGGAAAGCTGACAATGACAAGTCCGTGGAGGTGAATGTGTACAGTTTGCTAGTTGATCGGGGTTAAAAATGCAATCATATCAACCTAGCAGGACTGCAACGACAAATAATAAAAGTAAGTTCAAGGCCCAATTGAATAGGATTGAAATAAAGTCAGTAGGAAAACTCCGAAGCATATATGTAAACTGTTTCTGTTTCTATCACTAAAAGAAGTACATTTTAAAAGCATACGTATACTGAATGTAAATAGACGATGATAGTATCACTGCACTATGAGTATACATAATACCGGCATATAAGCCATATAGATTTTAATTGAAAGTAAGCTGCACTGGGAGAATTAATCTTTTGAAATACATGGAGTCTATTTAATGCAAATTTTATTGTATAACTGTAATGGATTAAAATTGGATGTTGTGGATTTATCGCTGCGCCATAAAAGAATAGCTTAATGAATGTGTTATTTCAGCATTTTTTCTCGTGTATTATTTCACGTAGTGCCTCCCGCTGCTGGCACCTTCCTTGCACAGTAATGGATCCTTTGAGGCCGCAGGAGCTAGTAATGGAATTAAATTCTTCCAGAGCGATTAAAAGGATTTGATCCATTCAAGTTTTATGGAACAGTCAATCACGGAGTAACTTTGGTCCAACAAGATTAGCCCAGATTAGATCTCCTTTATATCCCATTTACTCTCTCTCTTCCACTGTCCCGCTGCCTGTGTTTGTGCATTTGCGGAGGTGAACCGTGAGATTGACCCGCCGTTTGGAACTTTAGTACTATTGCTTATCGCTTCTACTTTTACAAGCCCAACCTTGATAAGTACATCAACCTATTATACGACAACTTATTATAGTATCTGTACTTGCAAAACAACAATGTGCAAGTGCAGTGGTAATATAAAGGTAAATCGTTTGGATGTCCCTCATTACAGCACTTACATATATACAAAACCGATTCAGAGTATTTATAGTTCAAGAGGAGAGATACTTTCATTTTTATTTATTTATCATTATTTTCCAAACTGCCATACTGTTACTCCAAAAGATCTTTCACTTGAAACCGCTCCGAAGGTTGGACTTGAAAATACTTCAAAATTTATGAACGACTTGTTTTTACACGCATTAATTTGCTCCACCTGGTCCTATGAACTTCTTAATTAGTTTCCCTTAATCCTCAAACTGCCGCACAGGGTGGTTTTGTAAATTAATATACTAAGAATTTTTAAAAACACTCAAATATTGCCTTTTGAAGATTGCATTGTACGGTTTGTCTGAAGCTTTGCAGAAAGCACCTTCCAGTGTTTTTTTTATTTAGCAGCCCATCATGATAAAAACTTATTTTTTTGATGGATTGATTAAACAAATTCCTCTTAAACACATCCCTTGGTATTCTTGTCTTTATGATATGCACCCTTGAGAGTTGCCATCAATATCACTTGTTTCGAGGCGTCATTCCCTTCCGGCGTACTTCTCCACGTATTTGTTTGAATGATTGAATGACCTGCTTTTCCAGTGCTCCAATAACACTGTTCAAACAACTCACTTGATGTTACAATGAATGAGTATAAATAGATATATGTAGATACATATATACTTGCTTATGCCCCCGAAATGTCAATAAATCCTTTAAATACCTTAAAGCCCCATGCTTCTTATGCAGTATGAAACCGTTGCGGGACTTGAGTGCTGTGTCTAGGAAAATCAACGCTGCTGTACATAAATGCGGAGACCATGGTCCTATCTTTAGTATGAGGATTGATAAACCGCTTCGGTATATAATTTATATGAGTAGAAGCACATCATACATCTAATCGTAAGCATATATATACATAATAACAGTAAATATACAGGCAGAATATATAGACGCTACAGAGGAGTAAATGAATGATGTATAATGCGGAAAGTATTCTCAGGGAGTTGATCCTGCAGTGAAAGTATATGGAGAGTACCCACAGAGAAAATGTATAAGATAGGGACGTCTACCTAGTACCTGTTAGTGGTGACGTAGGAAGAAAGTTATTTGATTGTCCGTCGTCCCATTGGAACAATGAGGATCGCTACAGTGGAAGCAATTGACATTGTTTGATCTCCTTCCTTATTCTCCATTGTGACTAGAGGTGTGGTGATGAGAGAAGAGCCGTAAGCAGTATTCCTTCGCTGCGAAGTTAGCGTATACTCACTCCTTCATTTTGTACACCGTTCCATGTTTTATTTTATCATCACGGTTGCTGACTGTAGGATCAAAATGTGGTTTCACTGCTATTACTAATTCCCCGTTACTGGGCCTGGACAGACCATGAAAAGGTATGCGATGCGCATAAATATTACTTGAAGTCCTCTCTAGGTACAAAATTCAGTACGTACATACACACATCCCTATTCACATCTCTCCGTAAATTTCCCTTCGTCTATAAAAATTTCCTTCCGTATGTGTAACTCTTCACTTGTATGTGCAAACTGAATAAAGTGTGTGAGCGAAATACAATTTCACCACAAAGCATCGAAATTGTAGCATTTCTGTCTTTCATTGTTATCGCCTCAATTCGCTCTCTCTCTCTCTCTCTCTCTCTCTCTCTCTATTGTTTGCTTCCCGATGTACGTGAGTTAGTAAAAGAACGGCAGTACAGCAGATTTGCCACGATTCCAGTTGATACACAACTTAGTAGAGCTATAGTCGAAAGCTACTGCAGCTATCGGAACAACCTTATAAATCTTTTAAAAAACAATAATAGCATCCACTACAACACATATTGATTTTTTGTTTGCATTCAAAATTACTTTATTGTCGTCTCTAATTTACTAAAGGTGCTACCAAAGTATTATATCATTAAAGTTACTAAGAGCGTAAAACTAAATGAACAATTCGAATTATTTGGAAAATATTTAATCGACTCGGGAAAAACTTTATTCGGCAAAGGCTAGGTCAACCATCGCAGTGGCATGGAGGAATTCTTTTGTGCACATGATTATGCATTTAAGCATAATAGTTAACGATCAAAAGATACTTGCAAATAATTTGCTTGTACAGTCACATAAATTCCAAAGGGGGCTCCCGCTTTGGTGGATCAATTCATGCATACATGTATGAAAATATATGTACAAATTTAGCTTTATGTACCTATATGTACATATAGATGCATAAAGCTAAATTTCAATTCGGGCGGCACGTATATGAGTACAGCACAAAATTATCATTGAAAACAAGGCAAGAATGATGCGTGCATTAGGGTTCCGGAATGTGCATTGAGCAAGTGAAGCCCCAACAAACAACGACGCTTAATACACAGTTGTGATTCATTCATGAAAACTGATGGAACAAGTTCGGTAGCTGCATTACAAACGACAAAAAGGGTTGAGAATTCAGGACAGTGGGATTCAGTGTAGCAGCAGCAACGCACGTTACAATAAGCTAAACGAAATGCTTTCTCGTAGCTATACGACAACCTTTGCATTAAAAGCAAGTCTGCACGGCATGAGTGAAGCAGATGTATATCCACGGTACAGTTAGAGTTTTTGCCGCCTCAAAAATTGAATGTATTCTGCCACCACTTGTGCATCTGTGGTCGAATGCCAATTTATATAAAACCGGCTCTGGTTAACATTGATATCAACTTGTAAAAATCGATGTTAACACATTTTAAGAAATTTTTACATATACAAAACTAGTAATTCGTGCTAACTCGGTTAAAAGTACGAACCTAATGTAGGTAATTTATGCAAACATTAACCTACCATGATTGGAACCCGTCAAACATTTACTTGAGAGACAGGGTATCTTCTGTTACTCGCCAATATCAATTAAAATTAGTTGCGCTTTGTAAGCCGAGCAGTATAAAAACTCCGTCTGGAAATGCTAACACTATAATGGTTGAAAAAGAAGAAGGCTGTTACTAAGGAGAGCATCCTCGCATTACTTTCAACCGTTATAGGAGCTTCGTGAATCGATGATTTTATGAACGTAGTAAAGGCAAAAGTTGGTGGTTTATAGGCAATTATAGTAAATCACACTCCATGTAAATGAAGAAAGTGCCGCACGCAGTTATGTGCAGTCTGTCGCATAGGAAGTAACAAGTTTTAAGAGCGTGCATGAGCTATATGTAGATATATCTGTTGTGAAGTCATCTAATTATAGGTTTGTATCATATGTCTAATGCTCCAACTTTACGCTTTTTGATCATTTTCTTGGGTACACAAGGCATTTAAATCGCTCAATGAGTAGTTGCATAGGAATAAGATTTTAATGTCATATTATTATTTATACATAACGTTTTAGCTTGTAGGATTAAATGCTTCGAACTCTCCTCATGTTTTTCTGGCCTTTTTTGACTCCCACTGGAATATATATACAATTTTATAGGTGTTTGCAAGTGGTCCGTAAGGTAGGCTATTAATTCTTTGATTAACTAACACTACATAGGGCTGGTAAAGTGCGAATTCATTAACTTTAAGTAATATCGAACAAAAGCAATATATTGTGAAACATAGAATAACAAACTTCTTATCCTGATTGTTTGGTCTGGAGTTGCATTACTATGGTGCGCCATATGTACCATACGACTCCTATCGTCATGAATGGGAGTTTTAGTGACATGGGTGACCTAAAAATAAATGTGAACTTACTGAGTATGGTCATTAAATGACATTGCTCATGCATGCGTTGCCTGTTGACTGTAATGTTACTCCAGTCTCCTTTCATTATGTGCGACTGCATTTGACATATTTTATTATGTACGTCTGTTTTCGCAGACTAGTAGCAACAATAACAATAATGTACACACCCGTGTCTATTTACGTGTAACAAAGACTTCATAAACCCAGATTTTTAATATCCAACCAAGTATATATTAAACCATTTAGCGTTAAATGCCATGCAAGTTCTATTGATAATGCGGAAATTTTTTTATCCACATACATACACAAGGATAATACGAAACTTTAGGAATCGATCATCACAGATTTTCGATTCGGCTTTATGAAGTTAAAATTATACTACTAGTAGTATTTGAAGTAGATTCATAGTTATAGTCACTCATTTTCACTATAACAGGTATATAGTAATATTCAAAAGAAGTCAAAATTTAGTTGTGCAGTATGCTAGTTAGTATGCACTTGGCCAACAATAAGTATGATAGCGTTCCCGGTCAACGCATGCCGGTAAACCGCTGTCATATACGGCAAACTTATTGAGTATACTTATATATATATGCATGCTGCTTATATATAACAGGAATAATGCAGATGTCTGCATTTTAGGGACGTGACCACAGCCCTTATTGAAATATTTTTCTGTACTTACTCTTATTTCTTTCTCTCCCAGTAGTTCGCACCCGTTCTTTGTCCCTTCTCTATTACATTATGTTTGTTGGTTATATTATTTTTGTACCTGTGTATGTATGTTACAGATTACAAATGTTCTTTTCGTCGGCTATACAAAAAAAACTACGTTATTCCGGTCCGTACGTCCGTATAGTATCATTCTTGTCTGCATATAATTCGTTGCTATAAGAATTCTGCTTGTTCATGCAGTCAACATGGCATCAGCATTCACACAATACCCTCATAGTAATTGTGAGCTAGTGCTTTATGCACTAAACCTTCCCGAATAGTAGTTATCCGTTTCTGACTTACAGTGCATTTAGACTTGCAAAGCTCAATAAAAACAGTGACCGAAACCTCCTTGTTAGCTGACCATTTGAAGCGTGAAACTTTTGCAAAGCTCTGGACTCGGGAAAAATCCCCTAACACAATAGAGACTTATCGACCAAATTCCTCAAATCTTCTTGTTTAGCAGTATGCTAGATTAGATAGTTTTATTTCCTTCTCACGTGACTTCCACCACTGACTACTTTGGTGGAAGGTAGCTGGCAAATAGGGATTCTAAATGAGATATACTGGCCTGCTAGAATAAAATCACAAAGGATGTTTGCAATTGAAATCGTATTTATCTCCACCATTGTGCTTCCTGTCGTATATGCAAAAGAAAGGAACTGGAATATAATAATACCGTATATGTAAGATTAAGTGAAGTGCGTTTAGATGAAAGCATCCATCAAACTCACTAAGATTTGACTCCCCAATACTTTCAAGGATGTCTACAAATTCCCAAAAAATCTACATGTAGACGAATATAATATGCATACCTCGATTTCTAAAAGATTTTCTTCACAATGGTCTCTCACCACTCTCATAGGAACGAACTTCTCCAGCTCAATTTTATTTTTTTCGGAGCTTCCTGCAGACAAAAACTTCTTACAATAATAATTCCGATGCACTGCGTTAAAAAATGTATTTTTCATTGTCAACCTTTGATAATATAACTTTCATTTTGAAGCAAATGAAATTAAGTTTTTTTTAGTAGTAGGCACTAATGGCAACAATAGTGACAACTCCAAGGACAAGTCTTTCGCTTTGTCCATGAAAGTTGTGGCTGTGCACGAGTTTGCACACACGTTTCGTTTTAATTTTCTTCGTCTCTACAAATGATTTTTCTGGCATGTACATATTTATTTCTTCATTTTAATGAAACTTCTCAAAAAGGACAATAAACATAGTATGCATATGTATTTTCTTTAGTAACTTGCTAAATTGAAGTTATAGAAAATTTGAATAAAGACTTTTTAACTCATTCCAGTTTAATCAGAATCACAAGCTATATTAACATTTTACAAATTACATTAAGAGCATTTAAACAGTTACCAACCGCAAACTGAAACCAGCTAACCATAAATATTGTGGCACTATTGGTCATCCGCAGTAACATGAACTAAACAGTTTATTTCTGCATTAGAACAAGCTTTCTGTGCTTGTGCTTGTTCTACGAAAACGTGAACCATCCTGCAGATACATTTTAGCCTAACACTACCCATTTGATTCGTGTCATGCGAGTATTGTTTTTGTAAACAGTTTGAGTATAGTTTTACCATCTCCTTCTCCAAACGGTGAAAGTGCAGCGAGAAGTGAAACAATGATTATTTCACTTTGCATGCCAGCATGCATGCATTACGTTACTATCAGTTTGCTTGTGCTACAAAGGACCAGAGCAGATTTTATGCATGTAAAACTGATTGCAAGGTTATCTGATTGAGAAAACCTTCTGTAACCACTGTCACGCTACTACAACTGCATTTCATACAAATATAGAATGCAACTGTCGATAAAATGTACTACGAAACCATGTTGACGACCTGAATGTGTTTACATATTAAAGGGAATTATTTACAAAGACAGATTTGCCCTGGTGGTATATACCAATGCAAGTATAATTTTAAATCTCAGGCTAGAGTATAGGAAGGAATACAGATAATAATGAAAATGCTTTTTGGGCAATAGAAACTGTAAAGCGTGAGAATCTGCACGGTTTGTGTAGTTACGACTTCATACATATTCACTTTGTTAAAGGAAATGCTCCTTGGACATACAATCTACATGTCACGTAACAGTAAAGAAGCTTATCGGAAAGCTTATAGCACTAAAAGTTAATTTAAATTTGTCACTAAAATGTCAAAAACGATTAGTCTGCATCTAAATAAGCGCATTTAAGCACGAAAAGGATTTTTAGTGAATATACGTGTTTAAATATGGGAGTATGGAAGTTTTGCTTGAGTTTTCCGGAAATTGAATATTACCAGAAATTTACAAGATGGATGTAAATAAAAGGTAAACTAATTATCAACAATTCTAAATACTAGATTCTAGCTTCTGTAGAAGAAGTATTTAGCAATTTAATCAACAGCCCCGGGAAATTGGTGACCCCAAAGCTAGTTTTAACCACAGCCCCGTCGATGTTATATTAATTACTCGTGTTGAAGAGAATAACGCCTAAAAACTGAATGTAACATTTGTTCAAATAAATATTTAATTTGTTTAAAACTAGCTCTGAGGAGGTAAAATTGTCCGTCATCTTTAAAATTCTGGGCAAACAGTGTGTGCAATAAAAATCATCGCTTCGCGACAATTTCATGCTTGCTTGTATAGTGCTCACACGATGTTCATTTAGATCAAACTATTTAATATCAAATATTTTGGTAAAACTAAAATTTAGTATAATCGCTTTCCTATAAGCTTCAAAATTGCTGATAGGTAATACAGATTATGATCCTCTACATACTTAAGACTGCTTTAATTTCTTGTTTAAATCACTGGAACATTGGTACTCAGGAGAAAGTTTTCCAAGTGGTTATAAGTATGTATATGCTGCTGTACATTAGAACCATCCCAGCTGACATTCTACAAAGAAAGAAGCTTCAACATACGAGCGAAAGTCTGGAGGGCCGTAAATATTTTAATACACTTACTGCATGGGTGGTCTGTTGAGAACAGAAAACACAGGCACGTACCTATATAGATCTATACATATAGTGAGACTGAGCCGTCATATTTTACCATCATAAATCTTGCTGGGAGTCTGATGTTTACAATATTAATTCCCTCGCTGATGACGGTTTCTGTCCTACGACTTCAAAAACTTTTAGGTGATCCAAAAAATCAAGTCTTTCAAAACCCTGAAAATGATACAGAAAGCTTAGACTGTTGACACCAATGCTGATCTCTAGCAACCATCATATTGACCTATTACACTTCTAATGTTCCACCAATTTCGAAATTACATTGTTATTAAAACTATTGTCTCAACAATAAATTTTGTGTCGCAAATTTACATATCGGTTTTGCGTGGTTCTATTTCCGGAATATTATCAATTTATTACAGAGCGACTACAGTTTACTTTGCCTACGTAATATCAGTAGACTGCACCCGAATTATATAGGTAGAAGCTACTATTTGCAAACAGCTTCCATTCCAAACACGAATCTGTGTGGCGTCATATATAATGTAGTACTATAACGTATTTAATGCGTTATAGTGTCATATACGTAATTACGTAGTGTCAAAAGTAGTAGTAGCGTTTCGTTTATAGGAACATATAAGGAAAGGTTATATCATTACATTGGTTTTTGAATAATGAATGGACAATTATTCGCCAACCACACTATAGCATTGTATTCAGCCCAACCACATAAAACATGAAAATGTAGTTAACTGCAGGAGAGATACTACAGAGTTAATATCCTGACTATAATAGTCAGGAGAGAGAAGTTTTACAGTCATGTAAAACTCAGGCAGTAGAATCAAAAATAACCCCGGGGTTACCAAGTAACTTTATGGTTGCCATATTGGCTTAAAAATTTCATCAAATCAATTTTACTGGGGTGAATTACGTTATACGAATTTAAAAATGATCATTCATTCTAATTTTAATTTACTGAAAAAATACAAAACGCTATAAAATATTAACAAGTAATGTGCTCGTTTAATGTAATGTGATGCTCTCGAACGGACGCTGTATTATTAATTCAAGTGGGTTGGTATATTTTGAAGTTATCTTCAACTTTAACTAAGAAAAGAAGACAACAGGCGGAACGATTTTAAACATTTTTAGAACGGTTTCTGTTAAGCCAGCGTCATTATCGTTATTTTACCAAATTTCTCAATATTTTTGACATGGAAAGCCAAGAACTATTATGATCTCGTAAAATTATGTAATACGTTTCACACGCGGACGTTATGAACGTTTCGGAATGACACCAACTTTATAGTAGTATGATGGTCATGATTGTTCAGTGTATGCATAAGATTCAAAGCGCTTTGATTTTCAATCTCCAGTCATTGTATGTCGATGCATCAATGGAGGTATACTGTCTCGTCTTACTCCAGAGGGAAGTCTAAAATTGAGGAACTTATCGGATGAACCACCCCTGGAGGAATCAGTTCACCTTACTGTTTATTTGATGCTGGAACCATTGGTTATGATGCGTAGCTTCCAGGTATTCCACCTTCCCAGTCTTCTGTATAACGAGCCTAAATAAACAAGCGAGGAGATTCCTGAGTAAATCATATTCTACAGATATGAGTAAAGTTTCATTTCTTCCTGCTAGTGTATGTGCAGGAGACTGCGGCGTTATATTAGTTTTAGTATGAGAACTACTAGTGCGTAAGTATCTCACGGAAGCTATTTATTGCGACGGAAATTGCATTAAATGATGTTCAAACTGAATGTTTATGAATTTAAAATGTTAATTATTTAGAGAAAAAGGAATTAATTAAATATTAACGCAACAGCTATCTACTAAAACGGGGGAAACGTGTAGAGGAGATATTTCAAGAAGAAAGTAAGGGAATGTGGTTGGTATTTCGCATGGAATATAACTAGTATTGTTGCACAACGTAAGCTGTCCCTTCAAAAATAAGTACACATGTACGAATAATGAAAAAAACTAATATACTAAAGATACATTACAATGCATTACATGATATCTTGTGGTTGCTTCGTTGCTCTTACCCAAAGTTTGTAATAAGATTAGATGTGCAAAGAAAGTAGTAATACCAGTGTACAGGCCCAACGTATATAAAACAATCGACGGAAGTTTAAAGAGAAGAAGAGTTTCATTTACTTTTATAAAGTTTTATTTTGTGAGAGCGGAATTGAGAGTTAGGTTGGAATGCGTTTTACCAAACTATGGATATTATTGCGAATCAGCAACAGAAATAAATTATCTTTGGAGATGGGTAGACAAGTTAAACGAAGCTGCCTCTACTCAATTTACCTAGAAAAATAGACCTTAATTGGGTTTCTGGGCAAACGTATTTTGCTTATTTAGCATGCAGCAATATTATCCACATATACCTAGTTCTGCAGATCTTAAAAGTTTTATCAAGCCCATTCCACTCCCGTGCGTTCAAAGTTGGCTTTTATATGCCATAGATACATTTTATACAATGTACATATAATGTGTACATTTATTTTATATTTTCGCTTCAAACATTGTGGGGCCGGAAACAGCAGATACTTATAAATGCATATTACAAAACAACTTCGCTGCTGGGGTATCCTTGCTAAATCACCCATTTATCCAAGGAATGTATAACATGCCTTTAATTTACTCTTGGTATTACAGCATCGGCAGCCCATCAAGTTAATTAGACATTAGCATGGATTCCAATGCGGTTTGAACTATGAACCATAATTATGTATAAGATTTATATTTGCATGTATATAGGTTGAGTTTATGCACGGGGTTTTAGAGTGGAGTATGTGAAGCATCCCTATACATGTGTATTTTCAAATTTAGAGCTGCCATCTTCTACTTTAACTGCCTTCATGGTAACGCTGAACATTTGGTGATTACATACACACTTTAAGTCGGAATCCAGAATTGTACATACAGTCTTCATTTACATTCGTTAAATGGTCCCAGTAGTTAAAGCGTTCCTAGCAATGTGATTTTTAAATCTTAGCTGTTTTCGTAACGGGATATGTCGTGACATTTTGTACTAATCCATACAGTTGCTTTCATGAATGAATGTGCACGACCTGGTCGTAATTTATTCATGCGGATTCGATTAATAATTCAATTAATTCACCTACTTCATAGCCCCTTAATGAACTCGAGTTTCAAGTTCGAAAATTTCATACGACCGGGGAGGGTTGAATATTTGTACTCGCACACTCGTTCCGTACTCGTAACCTATACTAGAACGGCATTCATCCGAAATATTTTTATAACTGTTCAGAAGCGAATATAAGTATTTATATTTTCAAGTGTTATATTTATATCTCAAAAGGCCAGATAAACGGACGAATATATTTAAATTGTGCAAATGAATTCTTACATTTAACGGAACTTTAAAAAAACCGATGGAGCATGGGATATGTACTGAGTAAATGTTTGTGCTTGATATAAGCTTGTCAAGTACATATGTATCTGGGTAATAATGTATTTGAAATTGTAGATTCAAGGTCTAGAACGGTATGCTAAACTACTAACAATAAGGAGGTAATACTTGTACGTGTAGAAGATGAATTTGTTCATTTAATTGTAGTATTCATAGCGATAATTATATTATTCCCCATGCCTTAATGTGAGAACTCCCTAAACACGCGCAACACACTAACTGACAGCGACGAAAATCATGACGATATTAGTTACTCAAAGAGACAACCAAAGGGGGCTGAGACGACCAAAGACGTAATATCAAGCGCTGGAGTTATTGCCTGAAAGTGAGTCACCTATGTGTAGAATACATACTTCGACAATAACCACCAACGTAAGCCAGCGAGGAAATTAATTGCCCAATAAAGCTACCGTAGTGAGCTAAGAAGACTGCTTTACGTTAATATACTAGCGCCAGTGGC
Organism: Lipothrix lubbocki; assembly: GCA_034696945.1. Classification (NCBI taxonomy): domain Eukaryota; kingdom Metazoa; phylum Arthropoda; class Collembola; order Symphypleona; family Sminthuridae; genus Lipothrix; species Lipothrix lubbocki. Next base: position 47,966 of record JAQGAK010000641.1, read on the forward strand.
ATTGAAGCACCAAGAAAAACCGCACCAAAGGAAGAGCACACAAAAAAGAGAGAGATTTCAAAACTGTTGTACTCCCTCAGTGTAGTTATTCTTTCTTTATCGAAAACAGAAATAAACGCAAATTTTTACGATGACAACTGAAGTTTTACGAGTCAAGTATAGAGCTTAGACATTTGCTGACAAAATCAAGTACTGCATGTGGACAAAACATGTATGAAGGATTGTATAGATATATTTACTATACTCACATGTTTCAAACATGTATATATGATTGAATATGTAAAGTAAGCACGTAGTAAGAGAGCTTGGGAGTGTTTTTGCGCCTTTTGACATTTCTGTCACTGCTGTCCTCACGTAAAAGTAAACTTGGTCACCCCACCACAGGCATTGACACAATACTGACAGTTGCTATTTGGGGCTAACTAGAGTAAACGTCAATTGCTTCATTATTCGGCGCACACAATTGATTCAGAAAATGTTCTTCCTCAAATGAAACATGTACATATTATGTACACATGTGACAAAAGTACCGGGTAGTAGAATGCTGCTACGTATATACTTGTCGGAGAAACTAAAATACAATGTTATCCTAATTACATATAGACGATGGAGCAAACTGCTCTAAAAGAGCTGATTAGACTAGGTTTCCTTTTCGACTCGACCCAGAATTTATGCTAGAGCATATAGCCTTGTGAAACATTTCGTGAGTGACTCTGCTCCTGTGACTGTCACCCATGATATTTTCCTACAAGACGCTGCACGGTGTCGTGTGATCCTCTTATACATACTCCAAGGATATATAAACTATAGACCATTTTTTATTTATATTCACTAAAAATTTCTAATCATACCAATATTCGCATACTTAATGCATGTAAATAAGCCAACAAAAATCAAGTTCCCAAGAAACGATATTTCAATGACCGTGGTTGACGGCAAAGAATTTAGCAATACGATGCAACAGCGTTTATTTTTTATATTTTGCATCACTGAATACATAGTAGTAATAATTACTACTAGTCAGTGATGCAAAATTATAAATAACAATATTACTATAATAATTATTATTGTCATTTATTATCTTTTTCTCGAACTTGCAGGGTATTTTAAGAAAAAATGTATTAATAATCTGTAGCTGCGGGAGAAAATTATGTCAAATTCCATTATATAATCGATGAGGTGTTAATGAGAAGTAATTAATTTAACCGTAATTTCGCTGCATTGTAGGTGACTAAAGATTCGACGGATGATCAGGAGTTACTCTACTGCAGGAGTCGCAACCACACGCCACACACGTATGTACTACAATGGTTTTGTGTGGCCACGTATAACTTATAAAATGTCTTCACCATGTCTGGAGCCTGTCAAGAGAGTATCTGATATATCTATCTATGTATATACAAACATGCATACATACATAGGCACAAGGACAGATAGTAGACATGTGCCTTAATGTTCTTCATGGTACATTGGAATTTAGGTCTATCAACTTGAATAGCTCTTAATTGTTATTACCTGCAATAATTCCAACGACACTAAATATCCCTTCAAAAAAAACTTGGAGACAACTTATCTCCTCACTTCTTATATTCTATAAAATCGTTCTATTTTCACTTCAATGAGTATCTGCATTTATGTAGTTTTTCCCTACAAAGCTGTGAGCCAAAGTGAATGCATATAATTAATATTTCTGTTTTGTTACTGGCAATAAAGGCGCAATGGGCTTTTCGTTTCTCCATTAAAATATTTACTTAGGTGAGTATATTCAGTTCTAAATGATGTAAATATTTGCTTAAAAGATTTGATAGAGAGCTTCGGCAGCAAGCAAAGATTATGGTTCCGCAATTAATCTCCGCAGCTTTACTATTTCCATCATCTGTTTGTCATCACATTAACAAAAATTACTTGTACTTCAACGAAACATAAACCGCTTGCCCAGGCAAACAGCATTCTACTTACTTTGATCACCAATCTCGTCAATGATGACAGACAAATAGTTGTACATGTTTTACAATACACATGTCTCTACGCTACCGATTTTACTGCAGCGGATTATCATATGTATAGTACAAATACAGGAAAATGAATTGAAAATATATTCATTCCAATATTTGGATGCGCATTCAATAATACAGCAACGCATACCTATATGTTTTCACTTCGACGGAAACGGAAACATTGTTTGCATTTTTGGCATCCATCTAAAATATTTGCTAGTGATATCAATATTGTTCTCTACTACCACCAGCACCAAATCCCTCATTCGTCCTGTCTGACAATATGTATTTTGTAAGTGAAATTGTATGAGCAGATTGATTTATACTGGATTGGATGGTGGAAATTGAGATTCCAGCCGTTTCCAAGAATGGCTGCTTGCATAATTTGCAACGAAACGATGAGAATCAACCAAATCAACAAACACTTCATATGTGGGAGCTATATTTTCATACATGTATTGTACCAGTAATTATCATTTGTTCCTCAAAAGGCCCATATTAACTATATATATAAGCCATAAGGTCAAGTATAAATTTCCACATTTCATTTTACTACCCTTGGCCTAATAATAAAGTCTGGAAAGGGGAAGCAGCATACCTAGAATTATTATTGAGCAATGTGTATACATAGAAACTTTACACAGTTCCTGTTTTTGTGGGGGCACTCATGCACAAGTACCTACATACTAATTGTAAGAGCAGGCTGAATGAAGATGCAGAAAGAGTAATTGAATTCGGAAGGGTTAATTGCTCCGAGGCGCTGGTTCACGGTGGCTATAGGTTGTAACATGGAAGAATGTAGAGGAAAACTTGGGAAAGGCGAAACGCATATAAGGATAAGAATAAAACGGATACCGGGGGACAAAAAAGAGAAGAAAGAAATCAAACGATTGTGTGGGAAGGCTATTTTATTTAAAGGAGAAATGTATGAGTTTTAGGTACACTATACCCCATTCCATAGCTATTCACTCCTAACCACTTCTTTACTGAATGTGGGTCTACATTATAGGGAAATCAGTAACCATTTCCCTTACAGAGAAAATGGAAACGATTAGGCTGTATTTTATCACATTGTGGTGCATATGGGCAGAGACATAGAGCACTTAGTTTGATCAAGCTCATGTGCTGTGTATGTTTGCGTACATATATACAGACTCTAAACAACCCTGCGTGTATGCATTGCTGGTGTATTTACACAGCCTTCAAGAATGCACATACAAAAGGCGAACAGTTTTGCATTATGCGAGTCCTGAAAACATGTCTGTAAACTGTGCGTCGTAATCTTTATGGGCTTCATTGCTTCTTGTTTTCCTGCTTTTTTGCATATCAGATGAACCTCATTTTTCTGCGGGCATTCTGCATCTCTGTACTTGTACAGTCGTCATATTAATTTAGAATCTTTCATAAATAAAGAGGATTCACAGACGGACAGGTATGGCACGCTTGATCACAACTTTTGTCTAGTTGTTTTGTGCATACTCAAGTTTGTATCATCCACCCCAAAGAGAAAAATGATTACAAGCGAAACTCTGAACTCATCGTGGATTCTTCTGAATATCTATATACTCTTGAGATTAAATGTGACGAGATTTTGTACAACACATTACATGTAGTTTTTAATGTAGCGACAGATAGAACAACGAATTTTTGCTCTTTCGCTCTGTCCCTGCTTCTCAAATCAAGACAAGATTAGTCAAGACTAGATTTGATTTTCAGCAAGAGATTTTTGCCAACCATTGAGGAGCTCACATGTAGCTAAGAGACGGAAATAGTCGAAGAACCCTGTTAGTGCCACCTGACTCTAAAAATGAACTCCGTCCATACTCAAAATAGAATACTAGAATCAGTCGTCAAGCTAATATTATTACCAGAACCGCACATATACAACGGTATATTAGTACATACCTATGTATATATTCGCGTACACATGTTTGCATACTTGCTACAGGAGCGTCTTAAGGCTGCAAGTGACTCCATAAAAACTGGCCTTGCTATCACAGATCTATCAGTGTGAATACTTACACAACCAATCTTCTCTTAAAATGACCTGTGAGCGTACGACAGTTTCTCCTTTATATGTGTACACTCCGTGCACATTGCACATCATGCTTTATGTTGGTATCTTCATCACAGTGCAACTGATTAGGGGAGGCCATTCTTATGGACTATATGTCTATCTGAAGCTTAACCCATATTGATAGTATACTACTTTCTGGATTAATATCTATTGTTTATGCTTATTGTCTCCGTAAATATGTATGTACCCATCTCACTGCTATTCTTGTACTGATCACTTGCAGTTTCTCCCAGATTTTTCCACAGCACGACAAAGAAAATTTTGGGATTATTATCAAAGTTATTATTATTTATAGTTCTATAAACTTTTGTATTTATAGTTGTTGATATATAGAATTACAAACAGGAACCTGAAATAACGTGCAAGAGTATTCATGCGATTTCCACTTAATGCCTATAGAAAATACCTGACTAAGAGCAAACTTGGCCTAATACAGATTGCTTGTAACTGGCAACAATATTATATACCCTCCTGAATATTTGTTTGGATAATTCAAAGTAACATGTTTCAAGACCGGGATTCATTGGATTATATCTATCCTTTTGTTTTACCTAAATAACGGCCAGATAATTGCACAATCCTGAGCAGTCTCAAGGAATGTTCACGAACTAAGCACTACAGTAAATTCAAGAATACAGGGAGATAAAGTGTCATTTGTTTTGTACATATTTTGTTACACACAGACTAAGTATGATTTAGTTTCGTATTACTTACAGTTGGATTGGAGTCATTCTAATTCCGGTTTCGCTACTCAAGACGTCTGCTGGCTCATATGTATATATGTGCGAAATATTTAGTTAATCGGTACATCTAACATTGGGCAACTATATTTGTCGTGTCATCCCTGCCTGTTATACTATCAAAATGTTGCAACACCGTTGATATTACCAATTATACAGGAGACATTAAACATATAATTTGCACTGTGCCAATCTTTGAAAGCACCGAATGATAAAGATAGCTACAAGGTAGATTAAAAATTCTTTAGAAAAACTCATTTTATTCCACCTTTGAGCCTCTAACTTTTTATACAAAGCAGTTTGAGTCTCTTCGGCTAATTTCTAGGTTATTTCGAATGCAATCATATCATGTTTTCAAACATTGGCTGGTACTTCACCAGACATGCTTAATGAAAATATTTAAGGGCTTGTGCATATACAACAACACGACCTTGGAAAATACGTTGTTGTAGACGGGTTCATATCTAACATGCTAAAAATATATAGATACATACAATTAATTAGTTCGTACTCACATTTGTAATTTTACTACTTCATTTAATGATATGCGAAGAACAAGCGTGACTAAATCTGCTGCTATCCGTAGTATAATACTGGTTGTACAGGGATTCACTTGTATGCTATTTTGAAATTGTATTTGTGTCGTACTGATATATTTTTAATATCTCAATATTAATTAGCCTCGCATTCAAACTGTTTGCACTAGATAGAACGGCAGTACAGCGTTCATGCATTTCACATTGGTTGACGACAGAGTTCTACGCAGCCATGTGTCAATGGTTGTGATTAAAATATCTAATATTCAAAGCAAAATATCTCTGTTTGAGAGGCATATTAGAGCTTTGAAGATGAAAGGGTTTCCATCATATGTAATAAATTGAAATGTCAATACAGTATTTAGTTACTTTCCTATAGATACCCGTGTAAGAGAAGTTGGGTAAAATCTTCATTGATCCACAACTTCCAATCTTTGTCAGCTTTCGAAGAGTTCACACGCCTTGGCTTCAAAATATGTGCTAAAGGCAAACAAACTGTGAAGTCATGTGCTTTTGAAGTCTTATTTAACACAAGTGGGACTTTTGTAGCATTTTTATGTGCGCTAGAACATGGAGTAACTGATGATTTCTACTTCTTTTTCGATACTGTCTTTTATTCTTTATATATTAAGAGCCTTTACTTTCGGAGTATATAATAGAACTGCTAAAAATTCAAAAGGATTCACGTTCCAAGGCTAAGCAATTTATTATGGCGAGTACCTTTCATACGGCATATCGGTCCACATCTTTATTGGGGTTGAAGGAAAGACACAAAGTTTGCACTCATCACCACATCTTCCTCCTGTATATAGTTCCAAGGCTCTCATACATCTATAGTGATTTATTTTATTTACAGATTCGACTTTCTCTAAAGCTTTTTGTCCTTTCAATGGGCAACAAGTTGTTTTCTCCTTTCCATAAATTATTATTGAAACCTTTGATGTTCCTATGGGCGTATCTAGACTAAACCTTTTCTTTGACGTTTTCCTCACTTTTAGCACCACGCATCTACATTACAGCTTTGAAGTGAGTAAATAACTTCTTTATACCCTAACATTCATAAGTTCTATATTTACGCATGTTCAAGAACCATATATGCAGGTACGTATATCTCCCATAGTATTTTCTCTGGATCTACAGCATCATATATTTATACTATTGCTGTTAGTTTCATACCAGCACATCCTAAGAATAATAGTGTGGATCTTTCCCATTACGTTTACATCGTTTAAAAATTGTATAGATGAAGCAGTACATGCATAAACAAAGACAATTTCCAAGGTTTCCTTTGTACAAATTTTACCTCCTTTTGAATAATTAAAAAACCATCGAAGAAACAACAAAACGCGTATGTTGCATAATATAGTTCATATTGTATCTTTCATGAGACTTGTTGCAAATAAATGTGCATATATGCTCAAAGAATCATTGTATAAGATTTATTCAAAGCATACGGAAAATTCTTGTTTTATACGCCTCATCCATGCGTTTAGTTTACCCTTTTAGCACATATCTTGTTAGATAAAATGAGTAAATAAGGTTACTGTTGTTATTTAAAACATTGAATACTACACTCTTTTTATCTAGATTTCAACCGGTACAACAGATTTTCACAAATTCTGTTTTGCCGAATTGACTACATACTACTTACATATGTACGATGAAGTAAATAGTAAATAAAAAATGATAATTTTATGGCTGAAAACACTTATTTCTTTACAACAAGAGTTTCATTGTCGAATGTTGAGCGAATTAGTAAACTTAAGCATGTAGAACGCTAGGCTTTGTTATTCGAACACATGGTTGAGGGTAACGTGACAGATACGATTAACCAGGCTTGCTAGGGGTGTAGAATAGGTAGAATGTTTAGCATGCTTATAGATCATGTAGTGCAGATTGGGTTAAAACTTCGATGAAATATAATTTTGTAGACTTTATGCAATATAATCCTGTGCCGGTTTAAGATGTGACATGCTTTTGCACCTTTAAAACAAAGGAGTTTTGATGTTTGTCGTCATTTAACATCTACTGGATGTGGACTGGTATATGTCCTTGTGCATAGACATGTATACAAAGCTGACTTTCCCGACTTCACTTTGACTTCATAGTAATTTGTTTATTTCTCAGTAGCCGCATTTCAATTACTGTGGCAGCAGTATAAATGCATTACTTGTACCTATACGCATAAACGGTGAACAGGATTACGACACAACGACAGATCTGTTAATTGAGGATCTTCTTTCCAAACTTTGGATAAGAAAGGAAAAATTGGGTGGAGTGTGAAGTCTGGCATGGCTTTGGCTTTAAGTGTATGGGTATGGCAAGAGTTTTTCTTTTAAACTATTTTTCTACAAAGCATCACACAACCCAGATATATAATATGCACGTACATACAATCTTATACTGATGATGTGCTAAAATATAAGTGAAGAGACAAATGTGAATAAGCTACACAGACTTGTTTGTAACGAAAAAGATGAGAGTCGACCATACTTTAGAGTTCAGAAGAGCTTTTGTTCCGTAGACGTTGATTTTGAGCGCACTGTAGTAATAAAGTATATAGTTGATCGGTGTTACATTTTGGTTGTGCCACAGCAGGTACGTGCGTATGTATTCCCGTGGAGATGATGGCTTCGCTGAGAAAATAGGACTGATTCATAAGAAAAAGTCAGGAGGTTTACAAGAGCTAGAGAAAAAGGAGTCAAAGAGATGGGTTAGGAGATTTGCCGAATCCCAAAAGAATGACTTTATGCTCCAGCTTGCGTCTCTTCTCTTTGGACTTTCTTGTGCTGCTAAAAATAGTCACAAAAATTGATTTAAAGAGTGCTCTCAACTGTTGAGTACATCTGAATTGTGTACACACCAAATATGCGTAAGTGGAGTTATTCTCCGCAACTCGGCACAAATTCTTTCTTTACTTTACATATTTAATTTATCTACAATGTCCTCATCTCCGCTGCACTACATCATATCAACTCTTACCGATTATTTTATCCACAATATTATCGCTGAGTGTTACAAATACATGTTCTTTAAGTGTGCAATGTACACACAATATACATGAACAAAGCTCACTTATTGTTAGGTTTTAAGTTTGCGTGGTATCTGTCATAAAATTGTATTTGCTCCTTGCTAATTCGAGGTTTAACTGTTTTCAAGGCGGATGCAAAATGAGAGTCATAAATAGTTTTTGCTTCTATGTTTTCTTCCAGTGCACATAGGGCAGCTTCATGACAGACAGCGGTGAGCTAAAATTAAAAATTGGAATGAAATAATACATGAAAATTCTCAAGAAATCATGTAATTATTATCGTTAAATTAAATTTTACCTCAGCTCCGGAGTATCCTTCTGTAAGTTGTACAAGTGGTGCTATTTCCACGCTTGAGTGCACTGGCATTCTTTTAAACCATATTTTCAATATTTCCTCACGAGCTTCTGGGTCCGGCAGAGGTACATAAATTATCCTGTCCAGTCTTCCCGGTCGCAACAATGCCTTTACAGAGAAACACATATTTATAATATAAGCAACGCCATATAAAGATGAGATTGATAATCTATTGACTTTCCAAAGTATTTGGATTCTCCTTATGTATATACTATACTACCCAGTATTAACGATTGTTCTGTTCGTGGTAAAATGTGTGCATTTCTGTAATGCGCTTGTATTCATGCTGGATAATAGAAAACTACATTTTAAATTAAACAATTACCTGATCGATTATGTCCGGCCGATTTGTTGCGGCCACAATCGTTACTTCCCTGAGAGGTTCAACACCATCAATCTCGACAAGCAATTGTGCCAAAACTCTCTCATGAACGTTTGAACCTCCACTACTTGCTCCTCTTTCACCACCAAGAGAATCAATTTCATCAAAAAACACAACACAAGGAGCAACTTGCTTTGCTTTTCGAAATATCTTCTGAACCGCTTTCTCCGACTCACCCACCCATTTACTGAATAATTCCGAACTCTAAAAATCATAATTGGGAACAATGAAAATACTTCCTCTCACACTTGTACACGGAAACAACTTCCAATGAATATTACTTAGTGTATCTGGTTACAAACCTTAACATTTATAAAATTCAATCCACTTTCAGTCGCTATTGCTTTGGCAATCATTGTTTTGGAACATCCCGGTGGCCCATACATAAGTATGCCTTTTGGTGGGGTTATTCCAAACCGTTGAAAAGCTTCTGGGTGTTTCAGTGGCCACTCAATGGCCTGCTTGAGCTTAAATTTTAGCTCCTTCTGCCCACCAATATCGTCCCACTTTACCTACAATGAAATGATTTTTAGAGGCGAAACAAATTCGTATCATATCACCCAATAAACAAAATTAGCTAAACCCCATGTGATAAATGGGAAATTATAATAGAGTGTAACACCTACATTCGGCACATCCACGAGAATACTTTTCATAGCACTTGGACGCACTGTCTTCATTGCTTCTTGAACATATTTCACAGTGAAGGGTGTAGAATAAAGCGTCACCTCTTCATTAGTTGTATTTTGGGCAAGTTGTTCTCGTGCTAAATTTATGGCAGCTTGTGTAAACAGGCCTCGCAGATCAGCTCCGACATACCCGTGTGTTGATGCAGCAAGGGCTTTGATTTCGTCTGGTTTTAATGAGTGATTCATACCTCTTAAAATTTTAAAGCAAATATCTTCCCGCTGAATCACTGACGGGATGGGAGTCTCGATTTCCTTTTCAAAACTATTAGCAGACCTAAGGACGGAATCTAGAGCATCAATGTTGACTGCAGTTGCAATTACTAAAACTTTAGTGTTTTTCAGGGATGAAATAAATGAACGAAGAGCCCATGAGAAACTTGACATCTGATTACTGCGAATACTAGAGCTTGCTGGGGAGCGTACTTCAATATTTTCGATGATTATAGCTGCTGGTTGGCTGGATATAAATATAATATCGTTAGCATACATAAACTCCAATTACTTAAATAAATACATGCGATGGACTAACTTCAAAGTTGCCTTGTTCAAAGCATCTTCCAAGTTGACAGCAGAATGTTTTGGAGAGAACATATGCTCCAATTCTGGGGTGATTTCTATGTCTCGTAAAACAACAGGATGCATTTTCAAACTGTTACAAATCGCTTGCCACAATAACGTTTTTCCAGTTCCGATCTGACCATGTATGAGAATCCCATGAGAAACTAGGAAAACATTGTATACATGTAATTTATGCCGTGGATTAAATAAAATATTAAACATTCTACTATCGTATTATCCTTCCAGTACAATGTCAAACATTTTGAGTTACAATTGCTTACTGTTGGCCGATGGCGTAAACACATATTTTATAAATGAGGTAAGCTCCTGAATACAACTGTCCATTCCGCCGATATCTTCTATAGTAATAGGAATAGTTTCCTGAGTGTCATCATTCTTACTTTCTTTCTCCAGGTAAAATTTAGTCTCGTTATTGATTTCAAAGTACTCGAGCACTTCACTTTTTACGTCACCCCCAGAACAGCTCAGACTCTCTAGTTTTTGTGCGAGTGAGTCTGTAGGTTCGTTACTCATCCCATTTCCATTGACATTACTAATCTGGAACTTCACAAGATCGGCATAATAGCGAATCTGAAAACAATTTCCAGTAGCAATGATCCGATATCTTAATTTTCTTTTTGCACTGTCACAGAAAAATCCTGCATTCACTTCGACACCGTTTAAAATAGTTATTCCAACTACTTCCGCTCCGTCAAAACCAGTATTATTTAATTTGCCAACACTAACAGGGCTACCCAAGGTGGAAATGCAGTTAGCAATCAAGGCATCTGTGGTTATTATTACATGTGGAGTATTTTGTGAGATTTGCTGATCAGGAATCGGCCAAACTTGCATTGCATTAGGAATCACTTCATCGACAATTCCATCAAATGAGTCATCATTTTTTGGCAAACTTTTCACCAGCACCCAAGAAAATGTTTCTAATTTACATTCTTGAATAATTGCATCTGATAAAAATATTGTTGAAACACCCATAGGAGTGGTTATGAATGGTAGCTGATTAATTTCTGTATAAATAAACAATCACATGTATTATATATATTATAGGCTGATACACATAATCACAAAAAACTTGAAAAATTCACTTACTAGAGTTTGCAGGTACTTTTGATACTGTCGAGACCAGTACACCATTTTCAATAAGTGGGAATACTGTTCCGCAGTTCAAGTCATTATGCTTGGTAACGAAAAGTCTTAAAAATTTTTGACCACATTTCCCACACTCATACCAAGGAGACTGGGCTTGTTTCTTCGCACTCATGTCGACGGTCTTCGGAATTCTTTCTTTTTTCTTATTCTGATACCTGCATACATTAAATTTATATTATTCTTAGGTATTATTTAATATTAAAGATTATCATTATAAAAATTTAACTAACAAACAAACTGGATTATTACCAACGTCAAAAACACGATCAGGCCTACGTAGAATGAGAATGAAGTACTAAACCACACATATGAATTAAAAAATGTTATATCATTCGAAATGATTAACTTAAAAATTTGATGGGGATAATAAAATATTTCTTTGCCAAGTTCAATTTACAAATTAAAAAAAATAACAACCCAAAATAACATTTAATAATCTCTTATTTCAAATCAGCAGCCGTCTCCACACGTTCTTCAACGAAAATCCACGTTTCTTTCCAAATTCCCGCCTCCACAAGGATTTCAACCTTGCTGAGCTATTTTCCTTTAAACACGTTCGCCATTGTAAAGTTAAGTTAGGGTAAAATGTTATTTACTATAAAAATGCAATTAATAATAACACCTACACCATAATATAATTAAAATATCCATGATTAAAACGTGTATTATAATATTATAATTAAATAATCATAAGCAAGACAAACCGGTTAATATGGCCGTCTTATAAAGGTAAAGGTAATGATAATATATACAAAATGGTAATGATAATATCTATTAAGTACAAGTACTCATCATTATTTACGTACTCATTGACTAGATCTACGAAATTCGATTGAAATTTAGTCTAAAATCTTTTTAGTTTTGTAAAACGCCTTCAAATTATTTTATTTGAAATTTAATATTTTAATTGTTTTAGAGTATTAAATCATCAATAGCAGAATATGGGGCTGAAAGATGCAATTTATTGTCTTATGCACGCAAACGTAAGCGTTTGGAAGCCAAATCAAGAGGACCGTTCAAGATGCACTTGTCATGATTTAAAAAGTTATTGGGCCACTCGTTCGTATTTACTGACGAGCTAAGTTTACAAAAAATGATATTTACTAATAATGAGCACACTAAGTTTTTAATAGGTGATTAGTATTCCTCAATAGTGATTACTATTATCCCAAAATCGATTTTATAACAATTAATGGCATTTCAATTAATACTACTGAATTCATGTAAATCAGGTGATTATCATCATATATTATCATCATTATTGTTCACAGTTGCTCTTCCTCTTGTTTACAACTATATTATAATTATTAAAGGAGAAGGTAGATATAATCAGAGAGCTCCACCGACGTTAGATTGAAGAGACAGTAATGAAGTGGTTATATGTTGTATACTGTCAGAGATCAGATAGCCCAAAAATCTGTGTAACTGTAACAAACTCCATCATCCTTGAGGAACGTTCATGCAGATGCGATGGTCCCTCTCACTAAACAAGTTTATAGTCAAGTCCACCCACACTTGAGCATAGCCTTTTCATCAGAGTAAAAGAGTGTTGAGGATAGCATGCTCCCATCTAAGGCGCCATGGCTTAGTTGGTTAAAGCGCCTGTCTAGTAAACAGGAGATCCCGGGTTCGAATCCCGGTGGTGCCTCATTAAATTTTGAAGTTTGTGACTTACCTCTTTAAGTATTTTTGCTGTAGTTTGCACACAAATATTGTTTATGGCTGCTTCAGCATTTATAACAATAGTTACAACTACCTTACAAAAATGTTGCGGTTACAAGTATAACGTTTTTAAAAATGAAAATAATTACGTGAATATTTTTGCATCACACATTGATGAACAGGTTCGAACCTCCTAATAACCTGAATTTACCTGAGTTACATTTACTTACTATACCTTACAATTCATTGTGTATTTAACTCTATAGGTATACACATTTATAAGTATACCATACCAGCAGGAATCAAGGAGGATTGTTTATTACTAAAATTTAAAAATCCCTA
>JAQGAK010000642.1:0-61340 GCA_034696945.1 Lipothrix lubbocki
TTAGGGGCGGCGTGAGCGCCCCTCATAGAATGACCGTTCTCCGTACGTCCGGCGACAGGATACCTCAAGAAAGCATAAACTGATTGCGACCAAATTTTGTGTACTTACTCTTTGAGTCACAAGTAAGGTCGGTATTGAATTTGGGCAAAATCATTCCAGTAGGTTTTTTTTAAATTATCAAAATTTTGAAATTTTAGATTTTACTCAACAACTCTCGAACAAGCAAAGAGATTTTATCCAAAATGTTTCTAGGTGTTTCTGGGAAACCTTGTAAGATGTAAGTCGAAATTTACTAAAATCGAGTCAGTAGTTTTTTAAGAAAAAAAATCAAAATTTTGGAAGTTGAAATTAAATTTTTAATACACCTTAAAACCCCAAAAGCAAAATAGGGAATACAGCCATACTTTTTACAGACATTTTTGGGACCTTCATCAACACACGTATTTACTTTGGTGGAAATTGACTGCGTAGTATTGTAAGAAAATTAGTCAGTTTTTGCGATTTCTAAGACAACTCCTAAATAAGCACGTAATACATATATCCATATAATAATCCATATATGTAATTAGGAGTCGTCACAGCTCCACTATTGAATTTCCCTTTGTCCATATGTTCGTAAGACCGTCGGCAGCGTATCTCAACGAAGCGAGGACGAGTTACAATAAAAAAATGTTTTTACTGTTGGGCAATGCAGCGCTTTAAAATAAGTTTAACACATAACTTTGTGTATATGTATGTCCCCTCTCAAGAATAACGCTGAGCGCTGACGCCGCCCCTTCGCGCAAGCCTCAAATTATCGCGAAGCGATGATTTTTTACAAGTAATTTAGTTATAAACAGTTGCGGAGGTTCATCATCAGCTTAAAATATTCCACAGGTCTCTTTTGCAATATATTTGGATTACAATACTTTGCGAATTCCAGAATGCAAAGTGTAAAAGAGCAAGCCACTGTACAGTTAGTTTCAGTTTGTGAAGCTTTTCCTTCAAAGCAAAGACATTACCTCACCTATATTCACACGTTACAAAACTTTGATACAATTTTGAACGGACTAAATAATAACCTCTTTGTAACTTTCTACCACGTTTGTATCACGTAAAGTGTAGTATTTCAGACGCCTATATTTATTTTGTTTAAAATTAGTTAATGTTGAATTTTAATAAAGCTACATATCATCGGACAAACTAGAAAAAGAACTTTTGACACTCTGATTTTGACACAATATGAAAAGAAGCGTATATGAAATCACTAATTCGAAAAGAGGCTTCAAATAATAAAATAATTGTGTTTACGGAGCTGGGGACTCTGGAGTAGAAACTATAAGCTCCTTTTTATACTGGAAAATTTCGAAACACGAAAAAATTCATATAAGCTCCTTTTCTAGTTATCCGACGATATAGTAGGCTATTGATTTTATACTTTGGTAGAATCTTGGTGAATTTTTGGTGGAAGAAATCATACTGGCTGAAAATTTGATTGGGCCAAATTTAGTCTGGCGGAATAAAATTTGACTCAATTGCATGTGTCTCAAAACATTGTTGGCTGAAAAAAATGTTGGTTGTAAAAATTTTGACTGAACTATTTTTGGCAGAAATTATTTTGGTCGAAATATTTCAGCCAAAATTTTGTGGCTGAAAAAATCTTTGGCCGATTCATCCTAGACCCAAACCCCATATAGGGACTATCTGCATCTCATTGTATTAGGGCGCACGACGCGACCTAATAAGCGTAGTTAAACAAAACTGCAGACGGTGCAAATTGAAAAAAAATATGTCGACGATCGCGAAATCTAAATAGCGTTCATTAAAAAATATTAAATTGCCTGAATTTACCTTCTTGTAAAAACGTCGCGCATGTAAATCAAAGAGTGCTTTATGAATTAACACGAGATCAAAGCTCCTTCAATATCGGGCCCCAATAGTCTTCTGTCTTCTTTAACGTATTGTTAGGTTTACAGGATTAGTATCATGATATGAAATGAACTCATTGCTGTCTCATTATTGATTATAACTTTTTTTAATAATGGTTAATGAAATTTTTCCTTCCATATTCAGCCATATTGTATCTATAAACTCGGCCAAATATCACGCCGGTAGGAAGTGCCATCTTCTGATAAATCATTTGGTTTCCAGATAAAGCATCTGTATGGCTGCGCCCACCATTAAATCTACGCGTCATTGGATTATCAGACACTTTATTTTCCGTCGCTGGAATTATGAAGCTTTCAACTTATTGTAAATTGTGAAATGAAAAGACTATATTTATTTAATAATCTTGTTCTTGCTATAGTTGAGAGACTGTCATTATTGCAGTGGTACTGTAGCTGGAAGAATAGCACGTTCATAGCCATACAAGATACAATTTATTATTTTTATTTTAAAAATTGATGTAATGTTAAACTTGAAATGTTCCCTTCCTCAGTCTTGATCTCACCCTCAAGATGTTCACAGAATGTGTACGAAAGCTTGGCAAATAAATAACAATCAAGTATCCATTTACTTCGAAAAATGATATATGGTCATACAATACATTATTCCGGTGGAGGGTTTTCCGTGGCATTCCCCCCATGACCATCGGATCGGGTGATGATTTTCCCTCTTGAAATATTTTTCCTCCCCGCGTAATGTTTTCTATCGGGGCTGTTCCAGAAACGAAGAATGTATTGATAGTAAGTAATTCATACCAACCGTTCATTTAAGTATATTATTATAAACGATTTTATATTATGGAATTTAATTATGCTTTCTTTATCTTATAAATAATATGTCGTGTTTTGTTCCAGAAAAGATGAACATGTTATGTAGATTCAGGATCAGGATATAACCTGGAAAGAAATTCTTAATAGATGTAATTATTGTATAATGGAGTAACTATCACATCATGGCCATACAACAATAAATAAGTAAACATTATTTCATAATTAAAAAAACTATGGTTTTTTATAGGAGAGGGTAGAAATAATTCCGAAACGTTCAAAATATAAACCATATTGTAAGTATACATATTTCCAAGTTTTTCATTTACAATAATATGCTGCTCTGCTCAAGTTTCTAATTATTAAGTGCCTTCATCAGGTCCATCAACTATAGATTGAATATGGAATACGGGCGAGGTGATTTTCAGTAGAATTTATTACTGTATAGACATCCGAAAACTGATACGAAGTTCATGAACATGTACTTAATAGGAAAAAAAGAACAATCTGTTTAATAATACGTTGAACATTATTACTTTTAGTTAAATATGATTTTTAGCTGATAAGGTGTGTCGTTGGTTACCAATCTTTACTTAAAATCAGTCTCTTAATGCAGTCAAACTATCAGATTTCAGATAAGCAGGCAAATGCAACTGAATGTGATGCATTTTAGATGTATAGATGTGGTTGCATTTGCAATTAAGTAATGGAATGAATCGCATCCTTCCCTATGTGTTTCCTTGAAGCTTATGTTTAGTAGTTCACAATTAGGTCGTTAGTACCATACATCAATAATTATTATTATTAAACATACTTGAGAATTTCCCCCATTGCACACAATCACCATTTTACATACACTTGGGATCTACTTCTTCCGTATTATATGGACTTGCGTTAGAATTTCCGATTCAAATATACTTATTTTTAGGCTCTGGTTCTCGTGTATCTTCATCTATTGTTCTTACTTGGTTTTATTTCGCCTTATTCAGAAACATTCAGCGTAGTCATTAAAATTCCCAAATTGAACCCTTTCAGCCACCGAAATCATTTGCATCTGTACACAATTAATTTAGTTAATTATATCGCAAATATATATGCGTAGCATTGTATTGGAGTTAGTTCCAAATTGTCACATCACAACACAACACTTGTCCTCTCAAGGAATTTCCTCATTGCTGACTGGGATGAGTGCGAAGATGCGCGCTTGTAAGAACTTTTTTTTGTTCGTAGACTTCGATTTAACCACAACTGGATTATCTTTTTCATAACTTAGAAGTATCAAAAACATTTTACGCTCACTTTCAGAAAGGATAGATAAATATGTATACATGCAGTAGTACATAAATAATGTTACGCATCACTGGTGACACTTTAACAGTTGTATTTAAATATTCATAATGCCAATATGAAAGATTGACAAGATTTTCGCTGGAAGAAGAGAAACACATCCACTGGGTAACGAAATAATAGTGGGCAAAGTAGCAGGATTCCTGCTTCCTTATTAAAATGGATATTTAAAAGCTGGGCTTTTACTGTTCGTTTCCATTGAAAATGGGATGTATAACATTACAAATAGACACTTGATAAGAAAACAGTGTAGCGTTGGATACCTACGATTTGCGTTTGTTGCAGTAAGTACAGTGGGTAAAGAATTAAGTAAGGATTAGTGATATCGACTGGACTGTTATCATATATATTCCGTCATTATATTCGTCTGTGTAGTTTCATAATAAGTTCCAAGAATGCAATCAATGACTGAGACATGAGAGCTGCTCCGCTCAGGGTAATTTTCGTAAGTCGTTGTTCTGGAAAAAAATTAACCAACACGTTATTACCAACAAGGCTCCATACAATTTTATTTCGATGAGAAATTTTGTGAATACTTAACACTCACCCAAAATGATAAAATCATATATTAGAATGAAAAACAAAATGCTTTTGGGTAAGTGAATGCAGTCTACTTGTACACTGAATAATTATAAAAGGATGGCGCAGGGAGATCAACATCAAGGAAGACACAAACACAGGACAAGCTTTAAAAGAAGGAACTGAAATGGCTACCATGTTGGTGTAAAGTGTAAATGTAATGCCAATTAACAATAAACAAAATTGGAGTGAATAGACAGCTTAGTACGAAAATAGCAGAACGACTACTTACTAGAACTCCTGTCACTCATGCGGTATGTATTACTTGTGAAATCTACCCGAAAAAAACTATGTAGGTTATTGGTTTAGATCAAGGAGAGTAACATCAGTTTGCGTTTTAAAAATTGAATGGTTTTTGAAACCTACACATGATTTCAGTCTTAGTTGTGTAATTTTATTTATATTATTAAACCATTACATGCACAACAAACTTGATTTTGTTAACCGATTATAACTATTATCTGTTAAGCATAAACTACAAAGATATATGGAATCCCTGTGCAGCTATTCCATATTTCACTACCTACTAAAATATGAGCATACTCCAAGTAATCCAGCTCCCAACTATAATCTAACGCTATGAAGAATAATAATATTTCGCACAGAAAATTTACATTACTTGAAATAACTTACTGATAATAATTATTAATTATATTATTAGACATGAACACTAATTAGATTGTTAAAAATGATTCCATGCGATTCTATCTGAAGAAGCAAACTTTTAATAATAGTTAATCATTGTGATGAATAATGAAAAGGAATCTGTTGCTGTAAGCATTTTTTAACAAAACACTCAAACTGGGGAATTTTGTGAGATAGTAACGTCACCAAAATAACTCTGGGGGATACGTTTGTGTACTTGACAAAGGGGTAGTATATGTTGAGGTACAAGAAAAATACAAACAAATTCAGAATCAAGATATCAAGGATTCGTGTTTAAAATTATGTTAATTTCAATCTACGTACATTCTTCTTGACTACGCCGTACACAACGCGCCACTTTTCTTTTAAATTCCGCATAGTTTTCTCTCCACTCTTTCTGCAAATACGAAAAAACACAACTTCATGATTATCATTACCCAAATTGAACTTTATAATCTCGACATTTTGTAATACCGCTGGTATTTCAATCGGGATCCCGAAATAAAACAACTGAACCCACTAAGACTACTACACATCAATCACCAACCACTGCAGTACATAACTGAAGTGTTACTGAAATCATAATTGAACTTACTGCGGCATCAACATTGGCAGGGCTTTCATCATTGGGATCAGCTAACATGGAAATGACTGATATGAGAATCGTCTCAACCGTATGTACGGGTAACCATCTTTCCGAAGCTTTTTCATAGCCCCACTTGTCATCTCCAGGCTCATGTAAAATTGAAATGCAGACATCGCCACTTTTGTCAACTGCAAATAATCGAAATGCGAGTTAGTAAGATTCGCATCACCAAAATACATCGATAAGGGTCTACGGTCTACCACAAAGACCCCAACATAGGAAATAGGAGACCTATTGTAATTGTTAACCATACGAATACGAAGGTCGAAGGTTATACAAACGATAAGGTTCTTTCAGTAACCTTTCCAACACACGTTTATACATTCTATGCTCTTTTGTGTCCCTTCTGGTAGACTACTAGAACTTCATTCAATTGAAGCCAGGTAGGTAGTGAGGGGTATGACAGAAAACTTACTATTAGGATGCCATATTTCCGTAATGAACTTCATTTTTGGAGGACGTAATGGATATTCTCGTGGAAAGTACAGATGAGCCTTGAAGAAACCCCCTTCACTGAAAAATGAAACAAAGTTATTGGATAATCATCCTTATCTCTCCTGTGTGCATCCATTGATGATATACATGTGACAGAGACAAATTCAGCTGAACCCACGTTATTAATAATTGGACGATAAGACGATAGCCACCCTAACGATATAATACAGATAGAGACAGAGAACATTCACGCCATGAGGATACAGGATCAATGAGTGTAAAACAACTTACTAGAGAGTATCCGGTGGACCTATAATTAGAACTTCCCATCGATAAATATCATTGTCGTCGATGAGCCCAGCGGAAAATCCTTCCACAGGATTTTTATTCAGCTCTGCAATAACATGGATAACACATCATAATTAATAACATAATTAATATTATTTTTTTATTGATCTCCAAAATTGCTATACAGAAGTCAGTAACTTTACCATTGTAAGAAATCCCAATAATTCATTACCAATTATTACAGCCTTCATTGTAGCTATACATAGTTTATCATGAAAGTGATAATTTCGAAATATTTAATCTGAATTACCTGCGAGCTGCTTGCGAAGCAGGAGGGATGACTGCGACTCGGACATCAAAATTTAGCCGAGAGAAAAATAAGGGTAAAAGTTAGTAAAGTAATGCTAAAAAAGACACGAAATGAACGATTTACTTCCGCTGTTTTCGTTCCACTACTAAGGTGAACGAAATTGAATGGTCTTTTAAACACGCCAGTTAAAGGAGATTAAGTGGTGTGGGTAATACCGTTGGGGATTCCGTTCCTTCTTAGCCGTCTTTAGTATAATAATCTTCTAAACTTTCCGTTAAATATTTTCCTTTCTTTATTGGTCCTTTAGTTCTGCAATAATATTCTTCTTTGATTTCTTTTCGTCGTCGTCCGTCCACACACACACAACAAGTCTTCCGTCTTCCAGTTGTAAAGTAATGCTGCTGCACACACAAAGTTCCACTATAGTTCCACTTCTTTCTAATACTTATGCCCACAGAGATAGAGACAGAGAACTAACGAATTTCCTTGACTCAAGAGTTTATTCATGCATTGGGCATTATTCTTTGCTCTGAGCAATGCAATGAGTCCTTTCAATTTCAGAGGCTCCTGTTGTTCACGCTCAACACGACTGCGTCAAAATTCCATTCCTTCAAACAGTTGCTTTCCATCTCTCTAGAGCTCGCGCGAGTTCCAACTCAACGGCCCCGGTTAAGTCCATCTATTGCTCTTCAAATCACATAATATTCTGTTGTGCAAGGAGTTGGACGACGAGTTTTGTCATCATCATCAGCATCATCATCATCATTGTAAAAATCCCATCTCCCCTTCCAATTCCTCTATATACAGAAAGAGACTCTCTGAGATGAGATGAGAGGCTGCGTTTTTAAACAGCAAACGTTTATTATTTACATTTACATATTATGTACATTTTGCTCTGTCATGTAAATGCGTACAAGTACATGTATGAAGTATTCTTGCAGAACTAAAGCTGCCAATTCAACCACAAATTTACACAAATGTTACAAAACGTTTGCTGCAGATATATAGACGCTACACTAATATTGTATTGTATTATTGAAAGCAATATTATAATAAAATGATTTGACTTTAATAGTTTGTATGTAAATAAAATATAATATTTATTGTAAATAATGTATTTTTTTTTTAATTGTTAAATTTAGTTCCTGTACATGTCATTATGAAGTATACCTGAGTATACAAGAGTACTATACTTATAAGTATACTTGAGCTGCACAGTGGGTATCTCCAGGGTTGTTAAATACAATGATGGTTTTATTACCGGCCATCATACTGACGCATTTAAGTTAACGCATTTAAAAAACGTTAGAATGTAACCTATTAACGTCTCGGCAAGGCATTCGAAATTAATAATTTATTTTATTTTACGAAATAAAAACGTTGTTTTAGGATTTAGGATTGCTGGAGTGGACCCATCCTGTGTATACTTAAAATGATGGTGGATATATGCTATTTTGCATTTAAGAAAAATGGAGGTAAGCTGAGCCGAAGAAGCGATACATATTTGATGAGATGCAAAGTGGGCTATGTCCTTTGTCCTTTTATTGTGAACCTAAATGCAAGATGACATATCTACCGTGAATTCAATGGAAGATGGAATATCCCGTTTTGCATTAAAAACTGAAAATGAGGTAGCTTTTACATATAAAATTTCAGAAAATGTAATAAATTGTAAATGCAATTGTATGATTTCAAATTATAGTGGAGCTATCCCATCTTGCACCTTGCACTTAAAATGATGGTGGATGTCTCATCACCTTGCAGCTAGACGCACATGGAGATAGCCCATTTTGCATCTCCACTGACGAGGTAGATATACTATAGTGTTCTGCTATAATATACCCTGAGTGTCTTACTATTTACAATTTATCTTACAAACAATCTTACAATTTATATACACAATATTTAAGTTAAATTGCATTGAATTTTGAACTGACCATTTGACTGGAACATTTTTTTTCAAAACTGAAAGTGTTACATAATATAACCACTTTCAATTTATTTTTCAATTCTACGTTCAGCATTATCGTTTGCAATACAACGTTTACTACTTACTGTACGTTTACAAACGAAAACGAAAGCATTGATTACATACCAATAAATATATATGCTGCAAATTAAGTACAACCTGAGCCACCAATTTATTGCATTAATAATACACAGTTGAGGCCTACAAACAACATCTTCCAAACATTAGAATTTTTATGCACTTACAAATAGCCGATTAAAATGAATAGATTAACATAACTATTTACAGGCAATAAATTACTTCTTGGAACTATAATTAATTTTAATGAAATGCGGGAAGCGCAATTTTTTGTTTATTTACGAAAGGTTTAAAACTTCTAAACCTAATTTTGAATTCGGATGGATTGCACCGCTAATTTCCAGATTTATAAAAATTTCCGAATAATATACATACGTGCCATGAAGTCTAAACATTATGGTAGTACAGTAAAGCAGAAAGATTAAACAAATCAGTTTCTTCACATTCCGTAATGGATATAGAAGCAAGTATTTTCTGGCATTTGCGTAATCCAGATTTGATATTGGAGGAACGATTAACGAGTTAACTCCAATATGGATTAACTAACTTAATCCCTTAATAACATGTAATGACGAAGTTAGAATTATGTCAAATTAAGAGTTGTTATTAACCAGAAAGACTCACTTAAACGGATTAAACTTTTTAAATTTCGACATATTTTGTTTTACAAGTTGAACCATATCATTTTGAACAAATTGAGAGCTATGTTTATTGTTAAGAAAGATACGCTTTAGATACATCAGTTTTTAATTAGTTCTTGTTGACTATTTAATTTAAAATCAAGGGATAGGATGCGGCCGCATAGGGTTTTTCAAAAACTATAATATAGGAAGAACAAATCAAAAACCTCATTGTAAGGGCGCTTTTAATAAGATTTAAATCCCCCAGTTTTTATTGAGATTATGGATTAAAATTAAATTAAATTCTTCTCGTGGCTATTAATCCGGGTTGAACTGATTTAGAACTAACATTTCTGTTTAATTTTTGCCACATTTTTCGACATTTTGAATGATGGTAGATGAATAATGGTAGTAGATGTATATTGAGCGTGTTTATAGTATGTGTATGTATGTCTATAGCGTGTCAATACCTAAAGGCTTCCCTCTAAATTGTAGATGTTAATTTTAAATGTAGATATAAGTAGTTAGAACTTTCCATTTAACGCGAATTGTCAACATTACGTGAAAGAGTTGCTCATAATGGTAAATGCCAAAGCTTTGCTGAATTTTCCACTGGTTGTTTGTGTGTACGGAATTTACTTATTGTTAGTCTTTCTATCCTAAAACTTCGGGGGTAATGAGATTTAAGATGTAGGAAAGAAAGAATTGAATTTCAAAGTACTCAGTATAGTATCAAGTAGATAGCGAAGTAAAAAAAAAATAGCTAATAATAATAGTTTAAAGCAGTATTTTAGCCCATAAGGAAGAGGCAAGAGTTATATAACATGAGGGTTTTGTGATATTATTGCGATACATGAAGTTGTTGTGGGCGTCACAGTGGGAGTCGGTAATGCGCAAGAGGTAAACCATCGGATTTCACTCCAGCCTCACAAAGTTTTCGATGGGTGATGAGACCGAACTAGAAGGAGTAATGTTTCATAACAAGGCACACTGCCTACATCCTTCCAGGCCAATCCTTGAACACCCGTCGTCACCGTAGGTTGGTTAAAATATCTGTCGTCTTTCAACTCCCTTGAGCAGTCGTCCTCACTGCCCGCATTGCTAATCACAACTATCAACTCTTTGTGCACTTTGTTGTGGTTCTCGTCTTTTGATCTTCAAGTAATTCACAACTATTCAATTATTCAAGTTTTGTACACAAACATGGGGAACAGTTGTTGAAAAAGGTATTTTTGAAACTATATAGATTGTGCACAAGGATAATAAATACCTTTTTCCAATTAATTCAAGTCAACTGGATTATCATTATATTGGTTACATATGGTATTATACGGACCAAAATATTGGAGTGACGAAGTTCATTGAATTTTTAATCAAAATGAAATAAAACACTACGGCACAATTTATAAAATCATGTTCTTCATATGTCTTCAAATTGGATCTCTTCCATAGTGTAAGTAAGTAAGTTGCCTAAACATTTTAGGAAATCTATTCACTGGTGGTAATTATTTATAAATATAAATAAGTGAAACATGTCGTACAATAATATTGGATTAAATAATTTTACCGTGCCCTCATTGGTGTCTTCGGTTACTTCACCTTCAAATACTCCACCTGGCACACCTGCATCCATTACCAATCAGCTTTTCTCAGGATCAACTTTACTTCCAGCACCCACTGTGTCCCTTGCTAGTATGATGGCAGATCCACTCAATAGACCCTTAACTCAGTCTAATGACTTTTGTTGTGATTGGTCCACTACCACCTACTCTTCGCCTATGAGAGAGATGGAAGGTAAGTTATGTTGTGTTTGTACAATTACCTGTCCTACATGTGGTTGCTTACACCTTGTTCTGTATGACGAGTAGGAGAAAGGTGGAAGAAATCTGTAATGCTCAACCATTGTTGTCCAAATTAAAGGACGGAATTTCATGTCAAAGAAGTATATGTCATATGGTTAGGTGTGAATGTGAATATTATTAAAACGGATATTAAGCTCTTGCCTATAGCTGTGAGGTTGAGCTACTATCTACTATTATTATTAGTACGTTAATCTCTCATTAAACACAATGAATTAACTACGCAAAATGCAAGCTAATAAAAACATTCATAGATGTACACTGCTGCTTCGCTGACGATTTTTATAAAATTTTATATTGTTATTATTAATAGTTTTATAAAAATTTTACAACTAGAACTGTTCCCAGCTACCTATCATCATGGATGCAATTATTGTAATATTCTTATTATAATACATATAACAACTTGTTTATTCTCCGTTCTGAATAATGTACCCAATCACTTTTTGTACAAAAGTTACCACTAATATGTGATAAGTTTATTCGTCTGCAATGTTGATTGGGTATAGAGATGGTTTTTCCAAAAAAAAGTTTCGAATTTACAGCTTCTTTGCCGCATGTAAAGAATTAATAAGTTTGCAGCTTTTTTTTCTTTCAATTTTTTTAGAATTATATATATGTTCGTAAAAAAAGTCTAAAAAAGTCTGGGTTTCTACATATACATGTTCGTATATATCTTGTTTGGATACATGAATACTTAATTTATTATTTTGGTTGTTCATGTATTATTTAAGTATATACCTGCATTTACATGGGTGCAATTGAATATAAACAATTATTTAAATAGCGAAAGATGATGATTAGAGTTTTAATTGCTATGGTTAAAATAAGAGTAGCAACAGTTGTACAAAAGGTACTGGTACTACTACTCTACTACCCGTGAAAGTAGAATCTTGCTTATAGATACATACATATGTATATACTCCGTTTAGCAGTCTCTTAATTTTAATGAATTTTAGAATTCAGGACAATTAATTTAAAAAAAACAAATTAATTAATCGCTACTGAAAATATAGCATGCCTCCTAAGTGCCGGTAAGACTCGTCCGCCAGCTGTAGATTACCCGACCCCTCCACCTCAAACACAGAATGGTTTATCACCAATGCAAGGTCAAAATCAGTATTCAAAAACTGAAACGTACACCTCGTCATCAACATCTACGAATAACAATAGCCACTGCAGCAGGGCAATGAGTGCAAAATCATCTCCGTCCACTCAAAATAAAACCAATTGCGGCTCCAGTTGCGGGAATACCAACAAATCTGGCTCTGACAGTAGGAAACAACTGCATTTGAAATTAGTGGGAGTAACGGCAAATTTAGAAATGAAAGCATTATGGGATGAGTTTAATGAACTTGGGACGGAAATGATCGTGACCAAGGCTGGAAGGTGAGTAGTTTAATCGGAATTTTGCTAATGATTTAATGCTGTTAAGAAATATTTTTGCCACTGTGATTATTTAGCAGCATTTAAATATTATCCTTGTCTCTATGCTCATATGCCATGCCAACAATTTGTGTACACATGGAGAATATTATACGATGAGACTTAAATGCTCCCTCATTTTACAAACTACCTACTTGACACTGGGATTGTTTTTCACAGGCGAATGTTTCCAACGTATCAAGTTCGACTCTATGGAATGGATCCACTTGCTGACTACATGCTCATGATGGATTTCATACCCGTTGATGATAAACGTTATCGATATGCATTTCACAGGTAAGTGTGAAGTGAAGTGAACTGCTCTATACAGAAATATATAATATAGCACATTCTTGTCCTTCAACCTCTCCTTCAAACTCCTTGCATTCCTCAACAAAGCTTAATTACTCTGAGCACTAACAAGCTATATGAAGACAGAACGAATGCCTTGCTTCGTTTTTAGCAACTCTTGACAAATATTGCTTAGAATTTTAATTCTCTTTCAGATACTTAATTACAAATACTTCCTTGTTGCCTGTTGCACAAACATGGACATTGATCTTCAATGTAGTTAACCAATTAGCAATTTTCATTAATTGACTACAAAAACTGTATTGTTCTTGTTTTCGGCAAATTTTAAAATCACGAGGAACTATGAATGTTGAAATCATGAATGTTTATGGAATCGAATCGAAGGAACATATAGGAATTAAATTAGTCATCATCAATATAATTAGCTAAACCGAATTAAACAGAGTACATAGTTCATTATTCGAGAAAGTTGAGCATTGTTTTGAAGATTGAGTACACAAAATGGGGAAATTACATATGATAAAATTGTAAGTTCACACAAGTGATCTCTGTTTTTTACATTAATACTACATTATACACTTATACATATTATTATATTATACTTGTATACAAGCCTCATTGCATTACTGTTGATTGGGTTTTGTAATGCGACAAAGTGGGATGGAGGGGAATATTGCTGCCAATATTTTTAGCATGGAAATAGGTAAATTCATGAAAGTAGCATCGCAACTAACTGGCAGAGTGGATCAGCTTCAATTTTTAAGAATATTTTTGGGGAGCTGTCTAAGTGTGCATTGCAATATACGTATGTGACGTTAGAAGTAAAGTTGTATAACAAACAACATGTCAATTGAGCTTGAAGGTTTTAGGGAAAGGTTTCTACTCGGTATATATAATGTATAATGGTAAAATCTCATTTACTACTATGCAACACATTTATAGCACACTCGTTTCTTTCACGTCGTATTGGTCGTAAGAAAACATTCAGGTGTCGACGTCGACGTAGTCCTGTTTGACTGTGATGAAGATGAATTCTCTGTTTGGATTTATGCCGATCACCTGTCTCTATAAATTACATTTGAGAACCTGGAGAAACCAGGGAGAGACAAATAGATTATTAACATGCATTTCTACCCAGCCTTGCTTAGACACACTAAATCATATTATCTTGTCTTAAGCTGTTTTTACAGGAAACTCCCGTCAATAAAAATTGTTTTTAGACGTACCATTATAGCTTGCTGTATTGTACCCTGCTGTATACGTGCTTTGTACAACTTTTACATTAACAAGCTTTGAAAGTTGTGCAAGTAACTCATATAAGTAGTCTAATGTATAATAGTATAATGTAGGTAGCCCAATTTACATCTAATTTCTTTTACCATACTTCAAATCAATAGCGTATTTTCATTTAAAATACAACATTATATAATTCATTAGCTTTGGGTGATCATAGCTTGTAAAGCTTATGTAGCTAACGATTTCAATACAATCTTGGATATATCCACTAGAAGTTGACTTATAACAACTTAATTAATATGTAAGATTAACATAAGCCAATATATAACATTAAACTGACCAAACTATATAGTTACTGTCCATGGATATTGTATTTTCCTCCGATAATTTAAATACTTGATATGACTACATACATCCCTTATAGCTTTTGACTCTTTCTTTCTCTCTCTCTCGCTGTATTAATCATTACTTTCACTCTCTAACTCTCTACTCACAGCACGTTTTATCTTAAAAACCTGTGAAGAAACTAATAATTAGAGTCGTATGTTATGTTTCCCTAAAACTAATAGGCACCTGAAATAAAATAACTTAAGAAAAACATAATATTTGATACAAAATCAATGCAGTGCAATATACAGGTATTTATATCTATTATTTGTATAGTTCAAGTTGGGTGGTTGCTGGCAAAGCCGATCCTAACTCACCCCCTCGAATACATGTTCATCCCGATTCTCCAACCAAAGGTGCCCAGTGGATGAAGCAAGTGATTTCGTTTGATAAGTTAAAATTAACGAATAATCAGTTGGATGATAATGGACATGTAAGTATTTTTAGTAAGTAAATCAACTTCTTATTGTTTTTGTATGCAATGATATTCATTGTGTACCAAGTAGCTATATAGGTTGTTTCCAATATATTACTATATACTTTCCCATATATATATATGGGAAAATCGATGTAAGCAGAATGTGTATTCAAACATTTAAATGTCAGAGTGTACGGATATTGCTCTTCTTGCGTGCTGTTTCCGACGGAATGTCCCGCAGTACAGCGAAGTTTGTCATGTGTTACTATTAACATTGACATAACATTTGCCGTGTAAGGTATGCTTACCAGAAATACTTTTGTCTTATAGATCATTCTAAATTCTATGCATCGTTACCAACCGCGCTTTCATGTCGTCTATGTGAACCCCAAGAACGAAGATGCATCTCAGACCGAGAATTTCAAAACCTTTATCTTTCCGGAGACGAAATTCACTGCAGTCACTGCGTATCAGAATCATCGGGTAAGCTTTCCTGACGGTTTTATTTCCCAGTACTAACTACATAAATTTATGCTATACTAGTAAGATATAGTGTGTAAACTTATAGCATCGTAAGTATAAGCTAAAATACCCGAATAAGTGATTAGAATTCAATTTAGAGCAACCTCGTGAAAAGTCTCACAAAGTCCAATCCAAAATTTTGCAAATTTAAATCTGGCAGCAACAATGATTTATTGCCAATAAGTTATGTGTTATTTCGCTATTTAATACATACAGATCTGTAAATATTTGTATATGTTCAAAGTTCAGCTTTCTTTCCTGCTGCTGGAATAACCAACACACACTTATATTTCTTCTTTCAATTTTTCGGTAAACAGATTACTCAGTTGAAGATTGCCAGTAATCCATTCGCTAAAGGCTTTCGAGATTGTGACCCCGATGATTGGTGAGTGCGTCATTAACCAAATATCAGTTAGCGTTTCGGAAATTTAAAAAAAAAACTTTGCCATTTCATTTACCGTGTTTTAACTGTGTTTGTTAACTCTAACATACTTTTCATATGGCAGTACGGTTGTCGAAGCATTGAATCATCAAGTTCAGCCTTCATCAAGTTCGTCAAACGGACCGCAACCACGAGCCAAGTCACAGTCATTATCACCTCCAGCACCAAGTGTTAGTCAACAAACCAGAGGTGGTCAATCCCTGCAACCCTTTACTTTACAATCAATAGTACCCTATCCGAATTTATCCTCATCTCCAACAAACTCCAAGGACGTCAAAGGTATGCAAACTTTTGTTTAATTTCATGAGAAAATGCTATACTTACTAAACTCGAATACTATTAAACTTGTTAAATGGCGGAAGTTACCTACATGGTATTATTTTGTCTACCTAACCGTAATTAATATTTACAAGCTAAGTGGACACAGTGCATAAAAAAGCAGTGTGTGAACTACAGGTAACTATATTGAGGCCAATTGTGCTTCAAACTTCATATGTTAGCCATTGCAGTATTTAAATATAGATAAGTTTAAGATTTGCATTTGGTACTTTATCTGGTTTACCTTTCTATAGGTTTTTCCATTGACTTTTAAATATTAAAAATGAAAACGCGATTGTTTGGTGATTTTTCTCTATAAGTCGATGAACCTTCGAGCAGACACTTTAAAGGAAAAGAGATAGGAAAGGAGGAGAGTAGGACAAACACGATTCGTGACAAAAATGACTCGTCAGACTCGTGGAGTCAAAATGGGTCAGAATTTTATCTAATGTATTCGTCAGTTTCGCATCGTGATATTTAGCATAACTTGCTTACACTAGGGTATAAGAAGTAAAGTATTAGTATAGTAATTAGTTTGTAGCTAGTTAGCAAAGCTTCCCAATTCTGAAGACGTTGTCACAACAGTCTGTTCAAAGGGCTTAAGGAAGGAAATCAGTGGTACTTGTATTTACAATAGTATAACCATATGAATATCTGTGTGTGTGTGTGTGTGTACTTGTATTGCTGTCTCTCCAAATCTTGAGTGACAGGGGAACAGGCTAGAAAATTACATGGTAGCTTAGGCATGAAGAACGGAGGAAAATGAAGGAGTTTTTGCATTATGCATTGTTTTGCCTCATTGGTCTCTGTCATTGTGGATCCCACATCCGATAAATCACTCGAGTCGTCTGCCCTGTCTACATGGAGAAACCCGTTCCCTTTCTGTTAATGTCTACTTATATACTTACCATCATGTGTTTGCATATTTTCGGTCCTTTACAATCAGATTCAGAATGTGTGCGTGTCACATTCCATCGTTTCTTTTCACAAAGTGTAGCGCAGACTTTATCTAGAGATCACATAATTTCCTTCATTATTAGCCACATTAATATAGTAGTACCTATGGTGTTAGTAACTCTAATAATTAATTGTTTTTTTAATTGTTGATTCTAACAATTACAGTTCATTAGATAATGACGGCTTTATTCTTTTGCGGTAATTACCACGAAATTTACTTCATACTTCAAGAATACTTCAGTACTCAGTACCCACAAGCTATAGACAGCAAATTATGTTTTGGTCTTTTTCGTTATAAAATGATTTACTAATTATTTGGCCGATTTAAGAGCCTTATTAGCTTCTTCTAATCAAACGCGTGGGCAATTTCTGCAAAGATCTATGTACGAGTAAAATAATCACTATGGTTCCATAAAGTAAAGTGCCTATCCACACATATATACCAATTATCAGGAAACTCCCGACCAGTCCGACTTTGTAATGAACTATGAACTATAATCCGAACGTAAACAAAGTGAGTTAGCATTTTTTAACTGCCTCAGCGCTTTCCTATCTGTGATTTTCCCGACAAAAAGGCCGACTATGCTTGTTTTCTCTACAAGTTTATAATTTTTACCGCTTGCCTCCTCAGCTCAAGTTTTCTCTCAACTCCTATCTATATACCTTTGATATTGCCTTTGTACATGTAATGACGACGGCAAGTGTAGCTCAAAAGGATTTTCTATGTTTCTCCTGTATATTTGAGAAAGTTGTCGTTTTTTTGCAAGTTATATGTTTGTATGTGTACCTGTAGCCAGGTAGACGCTAATTTGGCGTTTTTATTCGAATCTGTTTTTCTGTTCACAAACCGTCCATTTATTTAAGCACCAGTCCAAGTGTAATGGGCAAATATTTGTATTTATAAAAGTTGGTTATTAGTAATTTAGAAAAATATGCATTCTTGGAGTGCATTTTAATATTTGAATTTCTTATCAGTGTTTTTTATAAAATAGTTGTGGAACATGTGAGTGTCACAGTGTTACAGTGTATACTTAGTAGGATTGTGACGGGAACCCTTCGAATTTTAACTAGATGCTCATTAGATAAGTAAAAAATGTGAACTATATTGCCGGGATATTAACTTGGGGTATGGTATACTATTCTGCAGCAGTCAGTGCAGTGCATGTGTTTGATGTTTATGCTTCAAAATCTACAGTAGTGTACAGAATATATGAAGTTGAAGCCTCTTCTGGAGTGTGTGTGGTATGGTAGCGGGAAATCTGTGATGTTTTGTTCATTGGGTGGAATCCGGCGGAGACAAGCACAAGTTATGATGACTATGACTGCTTCAGGCGCTTAGTTATGTGGAATGCATGTACAAGCGTGCCAATTATAGTTGGCATTTGACACGCATAAATGTAGTAACAAATTGATTGCATATGAGGCAATGAGTCTCTACAGCATTCACATCGTCAGCAATCTCAAACACCACACCGAATATTATTAATACTCTCCCTATTAGTGTAGCTCTCATGGTGCAATTGGGACATCTTTAGAATTTAGTCAGTTGGTCTTGAGTCTTGAGCGTTTTTACTATAGAATATTTTCAACTCTCTTATACTTCGGAACTGAGATTCACACATGAGACTTGTAGAACTATGTATGTACGTGATATATAAACTCGATAATATGTTCTGGACTAGAAACTTACCTGCATGTATGGGATTTTCTTTCATAGGAAGAGCATTATTGTCAGTTTTCCTATACAGCTTTGTAAATACAATTAAACACCATTTAAAAAAAACTGAAGGACTGAAAAAATTATAAATAAAATTTTGTCTGGATAGTATAGTACAGATTAGATACATAGTAATAAGTGTAGGTACTTCAAAGGGGAATATAATATTTCGAGCAAAACACAAGCTCACGTTTCATACTACTTTATTTGCGTTTCGTAGCTCATCCCGTGTCTTAAGATTGACTTTGCTATTAGTTGTTAACACGATGCTTCCAGCTTCCAGTACAGGGGAACAAAGGCATCGTTCATGTAAGGTTGTAGCACTTCCGGTTTGCATAGAACCTTTTCATTTTGCTTTAACCACTGCATGGAACGTGTGGCTTTCTTTCTGCTGAAACACAATAAATCCACTGGTTTTGGGTAAGTAAACTATTTCAGGAATGGTCTTTGCGAAACCTGTCATGGTGCATCGGGTATGTGTAAAAATCCACGATGGGCGAGGAGTCAATTAGTTTGATTGTTTAAAGGCATATACAACAGTGTGAGAATAGTCCCAGCAAAGTTCATAAGTTTCAAATGTGTACTGAAGGATACACGCGAGGCATAAGATAAAGGATTTCAAAGGACCACATGAATAGATAGATACTCCGTACTCGCTTTTATTTTCATACATGAGGGGAAGTGCAGGAGGGGGTCGCATGAAAAACCTTTTGGAAAGATTAATGGCTTGTGTAAATCTCATTGGTGTTCTCAAAGTTCCCTATGTGCCTTTTATTTATGTTTGGTCCGGTTATAGTTCTTGTCATTCTAAAAGACGTCCGTTTTATCTGCTACAATTTTATTGTTTTTGGGCAATTAGTTATTCCTTAATTTTTTTGAATCTTAAGAACTATAGTAATTGACTGTTATTCACAATAAACAAGTGTAATAAGTCTATATTTACATATAATTAAACATACATATAATATGTACAGTGCTAATTCTTTATAGCAATTTATTTTGAGACAACGAAAATGCCCGTAATAGTTAATAGTATTCATTCATATTAGCCTTCATTAGCTGCAAAAATTAAACTTCTTCTCCTGTGCTCCCAGAAGTCTGAAGTAACGAACAGGAGCTTTAACTTGTATGTATATGTATATACATACCTATAATAGTTACATACCCATACACTACACGTGACAATTTTGAGCCTCCACTCCACTCTGCTGTGTTACATCTTTACGACTTTTGGAATTGGGTGGAGGTCAGAATTGAACGTGGTATTTTGGGAGAAGTACATACAACTGTATACTTAAGGTTGAAAAGAAACCTAAAGCATATAGATTTCGGGAGTCTTACTTTACGACTCACATTGTTTTCTAGGGTCTTAACTACTTCCGTGGTCATCAGTGCTCCCCAGTGAAATTAAAAACTCTTTTGTTTTACTCGTCTTGAAAGATTTTTTGCTCACTTTCTTCTGCCACCATGCTGTCTACCGGGTCTTGAATGTACAACAGTGTACATACAAGTAGTAATTGTTTTGAATGCATTCATTCAGTTAATAGTTGTTCATTCATTCCAAGAACATAGACCTTTGAGGTTGATAGTTGATATTATAATCAACATGGGTACTATATAGCAGACAATTCTACTGCAAGGGAAAGCCTTCGAAATTATTATACTTATACTCCTTACCTATATGTACCTACATTACAGTTGCACATTTGTGCCCCCCTGCACAGTGCTGAATGAAAATCATTGGGCAGGATTGGCTAGGAATCTTAACAGCATCACACGACATTTTAGTACATACCTAATGTCGAAATGAAGCCTAGACCTATGCTAATTTATATTAATTTTTTAAATAATATTATTGGTATTCTAATCTGATAAGGAAAACTTGCGCTACGGTCTGTACCAAAGCCTGGTTATCGGTCGATTATCCGATTTCCTAGTATATGTTAAATGTAATATATTATTTTTTTATTTCTATGACATCCTGTAGTAACTTTGTTAAGTATAAGTATCTACCTATACTTGCCTATATTACAATAGATGTTGAGTTGAAAATGTCGAAGTAGATGTTATGATTTGTGTGAAAGTTGGTTCCAGCTTGAAGCTCTTGGGGGATTTTTGACTTATGTATTTTAAAAGGATATAAAGACACACGTTTTGCTCAAGTCGAAGATGTCAGAGGGAAAAAAGTAGACAATTTTTGGCACGTGGAAAGACTAATGACAAGCGTTCATCCATTACAGGGCTGTCATTCTGAGATTTTCAGAGGATTCCAAAGTGGGCATTGTGCATAAATAGAGAATCCCATGTTTTCCTTTGCTCTACAATTAATTTCGTTGACAGACTCCCTTCCTGTCATATTCTTTCTAAACTGAACACCGGGTAATTTTTTGCCTGTACTTCATGTTAGCTTTTATGTTCATCTTTATAACCAGGTCTACTGTGTGTGTAGGTATATATGTCTTTACATGACTTACATCACCAGATTATTTGTTCTGTTCAAAGGTATAACTATAACTATAGCCCCTGCATTGCACGCGTACAGTTATTGTTTTGGGGGACATCCAGACTTTAAACTGTTGTTTGCAAAAGTCATGTATATCTCTTAGCACTATATTACAGACTTGGATGGCTTTAACATTAGGTCGAAGGAGCGCTTTAAGAATGAAGTGCTTGTACCAATCTGTATCTGGGTAAAGATGTTGAAGCATTTAGAGTACATACGGGAAGAAGCTGAAAGTATTGTTTATGAATTTGGTGTCTGATGAGTGTGACATTATGTTGCATAACCCTCGGCAGATTCATAACTCAGCGCAGTCGATTCACACCTTGCTTACTCAACAACACTTCTTGTGGTTTGAAATTTCGGTCATCAATTCCTATATGTTAAACGTTGGCTGAGCTGATGACGAGCTTTATTATACAGCAAATACTTAATGACTATCATGCATAAATATATAAACTCTCAAGTTTGTCTCGGCTTTGATTTATGACAAGATCCGTCATTCATTTATTTTCCAGTCGTAGCCATAAATTGTGAGTACAAGGTTACTTTAAATATTTTGTGCACTATTTTAAACGAGTAACACTGTATTTTACTTGCAAGCATGAGAGTGTCCATTCCGCGTTGGTATGTATATCTTATGTATACGCAATGACTTTTGTAGGATTCCAAATAATTTATGAGCTCATTGACAAAATCAGAGCCTACTAATCGATTGTAATTCATAGTACAATTGTTTAATGTAACTTTGTAAATGTTTTTGACTTTTGCCTATTTTCTGGTTGTTCACATTTAATTGGCAAGTGGGGTTACTATGCTAATGAGCACGATTTTTTACATACTTTTGCTGATGGAGCAATGTGTTAATTTTCTAATGCAGAAGAGACGAGCGGAGAATCTGTAGGACTTTTTCCCAGAATGATTGCCAATTCTACGTCGACGAGCAGTTTGTTTCACGGAGCAGCGGCTGCAGCCGCTGCAGCTGGACGGGGGCTTGGTGATGGAGTCGCTGCAGCCGTCAATCAACCTTATGGCACCGAAGTATCCCACTATGGGCCGATCTACTACTCCAACTATGCTTCCTTGAAACCGTCTCGAACGAGTCCATACAGTCGCACCACGGATCCATACTACAACATGTATCAGAATTTCTATCGTCCTCCCCCCGTCCCAAACACCTATGATTCCAGGTAAATATAGCTATATACAAGCGGCTGACAGTCCCCAATTTTATTGTTGAAACTGGATTAGTTAAGTTGTGTAAAAGTATTCATCTTTCCGCACTATACACCCTCGTTGTTTATGTAATTTGTTACTTAAAATATTGAATGTAAGCAGTTCATTTATTATTATGTACATATATAATGTCTTGTGTGATTCTTCTTGTTAATTCAAATGGGCATCATATATGTTTACCATGCATATGGTAATTAATTATGCATATAGTAATTTGTTATAATAATTAAGTAGGGTAGTTTTTAAAAAATAACTTATTTTCAACAGAACTTGTTCATTTACCTGATGTTTGTATGTATGTCTCTTTCCTCTATTAAGGTTCGAAACAACGAAGTTTTAATCACTTTTAAAGAATTCTCTCTTCACCAAAGTCTTCCGAGAGACATATTATTACTCTAAAATTAACGTCTCGCGATCTCGTGCTTGAGTGTTCGTTTGGTCAAGTACCTAATTAGTACATTGTACGACTCACCAAAGAAAACACACATGAAATAGTGACCTGTGCTTATATTGTGGTCATGTTTAGTTGAGGAAAACTGACCTTTGAGACCATAATGACCGTGATTATTACCCATCTTAAAACACGATGAATATTACGAGTGCCTTAACGAGCTCTTTTCAATACTTACCACTTACTACTTCTTCAATAGTTTAAGATTCTCATCGTAACCCTACTACTCTCATCCCTTATCTCTAACTCCAAGGCTATTACTACAAAGTCGGCTCAATAGTTTGACCTAAAGATAAACCCAGTTAAGATCAATGTTACAACACATATGGCGTTACAAACTGTCACTAATATTGAATTATTTGCTCTTATTTATGCAATGACATTGTCATATCTTGTTTTTCTAAGTATTCCAAAACCATTTTGTTTATGTAAATGCTGCATATTCTTATAAGGTTTTAATATAGAGATTTCCACGCCGTCAGATCTTTTGTAATTGTTATTAGTAGATACTTGATAGATACTTCTTTTAAATTAAAATCCATTGTTGTTAGCATTAAGTGAAGACTAAGGATACTTATTACAATCATTACGAAACATTATTGACTATATGAACTTGTAATGTTACATTTATTAAATTATAGGAAACGAGGATGTATTAAGCATATGTCAATTGTGTACAATTAATAACGAAACGAAAACAGAATAAAATTTGATGACGTGATATATCTGACTATGTCTGAGCTCTTATAATTTGAAGTATCTGCAAGATATTGAGAATTTCACCCCCATTCAGCTACTTGTTTAATATGTCAGCTACCTTTCATTAGGAGTGAGGGATGAAATTCGAAACGCATAATAACTCATGTTACGATTGTTGGTGACGGGGTAGACAAGGTAAAGGTTTAATCTGGATGAAAGAAATTAATGAGCTGGTGCCGTTGCCGTGTGTGTGTGTGTGCAACTAAAAACGTTGGAAGAATCGGGTAAGATTTAGGATAAATTTAGCTGTAAGTCAAGTTCATGTAAATTTTTTCCTTATTGCGCTCTACAGCATTCCACAATATCTTCATTTAGACCAGAACATTACCATCAACTACTCTATCCCCAGCTAATGACGCTATTATGCAGCCCAACTGTATCATATCCTCCCTTTGTTCAAACTCGTTATCTGTATGTCGTCTTCTTCCTTGCTCCTCTTCTCTTCTCTCAGACTTCGATGCTCTACACTTTGCACCGAATCTCACATTTACTCCACTCAAGAACTCTAGTATACACAGATGAATATGTACATATTTACCAAAATGGTTAGGGAGAAGCGGATTTTTAAGCAGTTCTGCGCCATATGCACGCTCATCTGTATCTTGGGAATTATCCAAAGCTATATGAAGATGCAACTCCCGCCTCCCCGATAAAGTTGTCTTGTAAGATGCATATATGGAGGGAACGGAGTCAGATGTCCTGGTTGCTGATATCATAATTATTATGGTGAATCTTTATTTGGGAGTAATTTCCATTAGTGTAATAATGACCGGAAGGGTACTAAATCTTTAAACCCTTTCCATAAGCTGCAATAATGAAAACACCCAGCGTTACTAATCCCTGCGCGTAGCGAACTCTGAGTAGATGAGGGCTATATGGAGTCCCAATATTGATGGCGCTCCAAAGAGTTTACTTGTAAAGTAAACAAATGTAATGACAATTATTTATGAGCTTTCAACTGGAATGGAAAGCAATAATAATTATTTCACTTCGATATGCATATGCACTCGTCGTGCAGTATTTCTACTATCACGTTGGTGAAGGGTTTTGAGACAGCAAATTGAGGAAAACTTTGAATGCAGGCTCGGATCTTAAGGGTAAGTACTTCAACTCTTGTTTCAGTTAAAGTTTGAATATTTTAGACCAAGCTTAGAGAGTGAGCTTCTTGAAAAAAAGAGGGGATAAAGACTACAAATCGGTTGAAATGAAAAAATCTTACACAAATCCCTTGTTGTACAATATACTGCTGCTATACGAGCCCTCCCAGCATGAAATCCTGTGGGTGCTGCTGGCTTTTGAGAAGCCTGGAACGGAGCAAAATGAATTATTTTGTTTTGATTTCTTGTACAAACCACAACGTCAAGTAGATTGACTTCCAATCTTTGACCATCTATGGAGATGCTCCACAGTAGAAAGCTCACTGACTGGGAAACCAACTTACAGCAGGCAATGATTTACTATTGTTTTTTAATTCTGACTCAAGTTTGTCTTGAGTGTTATTTTATGGGATATGGTCTGAAAGCATTTTGAAAGTCTTAAGTTTGCCCAAGTTTCTTACTTATATAGTTCCTTTTGTGATTTGTAAATGATTTTATGGCATACATTTAACATGTGTGGGTGCTTTGGGACTTTCAACCTACAAAGTGGTGTGTCAGTTTACAATTATCATAAGAAAGTAATAATTTTTTGATCTTATTCGTGTTTACAGTGTTAAACATTATACGCAGGAAATATGAAGTGTATAATACATATATGCATCCTTATAGTAGTATCTACAGTGTGCATACAGCTTCAAAGTTTGTAATTACAGATATATGAAGTCATGAATATACATACATATGAATAGAACCACAATATAATTGCATATAGGGTGAGCCTAGACCAAGTAGTTCAAACATACATAACCAGATATGTATGGTGTAGGTATACAATATTGAAACTCTCTTTCATGTACAAAATAGAATACAGGCCAATATTAAGACATTAAGTAAATGATCATATATACAGTACAGATATGTACATACAGAGAAGTGCACATAAAATGAGAAAGATGCTGATTGTGAGACAGCATAGAGTAGTATCTATTGAAGATGTTAAAGAGAAAAGTGAAGATTTTGAGAGGACGTTGTTAGACGCGGATGTGTTTACAGGAGACTGAGATAAACCAGAGGAGTGAATATTCACACTGTGTAATGCAAATGTAAACCTTCCATCGTGAATTATAGCTTTATTATGGTTTTCCACACACGAAATAACTCCAGACTTCATTTTACCTCGTATGAGTATCATTTTTATTTTACACTTTTTTACCATCCCCACAAATGACTAAAGTTTACAACTATAATTACATGTACATAATCTTTTCACAGTTTGTAAGCATATGCCCACCATTGTGCTTACTTCATCAACTCTCCCCATACATATTCTGAGTACTCAAGACGGATAAAAGAAGCATGTACACAAGCATCCCAATCATACTCCATGTTGTGATACACTATACATAAGATCGGATATCGGTTTCAATAATTATTTTGTAGATTTATTTACACAGTTCACACCTGCATTGTCAAAGACCACCTTCTCTTACCTGCAGCACTGCAACAGACAAAAATACAAATATGTACATGAATGAAGCAAGGAACAACTTGTACATAATGTAATCGTATATTGAAAGCAATGGAAATTAAACAAAAGGCTGAAATGACTCCAGGAATACAGAAGTAAATCCTGCATTGGATAAACTAAATAACGTACTGACAAATTGCAATTCGGTGTTTAGTGCAAACTAGAGAAGTTGGAATTGATTGAAAACGGAGAGGAAATGGAAAAGATGTGGTGATGGAAAAAAATGCCAACGAAATAGCAGTGAAGAGATCTGGTTCGTTTAAAAACATTTTAAAATTTTATGTCCACGGCTCTGTATAACTTTGAGGTCAGAGAGAAAATAAACCTTGTTCTCCTTACGGCATAAATACATACATACAAGGGATATTTCATTCAGCTCCGCATGTTGAGAGATGCC
This sequence comes from Lipothrix lubbocki, assembly GCA_034696945.1. NCBI lineage: Eukaryota > Metazoa > Arthropoda > Collembola > Symphypleona > Sminthuridae > Lipothrix > Lipothrix lubbocki. Next base: position 27,172 of record JAQGAK010000642.1, read on the forward strand.
CAGGCATGGACATCACCATCACCAGTCAGTTGTCATTAACTTTACTTTGGGTATTTCACTTTAGCTGTCGGTTTCTTGCGCCCTACTTACATGTATGTACGTGTATGTACGTGCGTTCCGTGTATAGCAATTCTGATGCAAGCTATGTACATGACATGTGATATAATGTAGCACAAAAGATAGTTCAGTACATATAGACAATACACAGAATAAGCATATAGCTTTTTATACCATGTAATAATTTATTGACTATCAATATATTCAACTATGTATTTTAATCTTTTGCTTTTATTTTGAATATATTTTATGAGCTTCAATAATACGCGGGTATGATTTAATTGAATTTTGATGTCTTAAGCATAATTTAATTTATTTGCAATGCGGATTAATTACTATGAACAATTTGTTTATGTCTTGTTAGCATCCTTTTTCATGATATGATTATTTCAAATTGTATAGATACAATTTGAAACTAGCGGTGTAGCAATACTAGCAATAGTCGCTCATTTCATGACAACTTGTTCTTAATCAGGAATATAAAGCGTAGGGAAACCAAATCTGATGTGATTTGTAGTAGTTTTGATTCTTTAATGTCAAAAACAAAATAAATGTCACCTTGACAGAGATGTATCGAACGTTGTCAAAATGGAATCTTGCGATATATAAGACCGTAGAGACGAGTTAAAGAATGTATGGACGAGGGATGATCGATGAGCAACGAACTCTTGTCTCTCATTACGACACATATTTAGTTACGTTGTCCCACCCTAAAACAAAATATGCGTTGAGTTAGTCATAAAATGTGTGAGACGGAGGCCAAAACGTACGTGCAAATGTTGAATAAGCAGTTATCTCGCTTTTAAAAACCACACAACATAATTTGTATAGTATCCCATTGAATTATTGAGCCTGATTGATTGTTTTTAAGTTTAAGGTGGGTTATAAGAATTTGGTTTAACTAATATTAAAGATATTAAAGACATGACTTGAAAATTGTGGAGAATTCATTCAAGGAAATAAAATTTCAAGTTACTTATTAAAGAAATTAATTTATACAATGTTATTATAAATAATAATGCATTTGTGCTTGGCTTTATCGTGAGTCTAAAAAATGGTGTTCGTGGAATGAACAGCACTTCAAAAAACAGCTGCAGGTTGAAAGAGAATACTATAAACGAAAAAGATGGTTAAATGTATCATGTAATGAATTCCATCACAAATATTAATTTGGTGTTTTGATTCATGTGTAAGACGAGGTAGGCATCACTGACATCAGAGTCGGAGTGGTTGTAAATATAACACGAACCAAACTGTATCGGAATCGGCACATTCCGTGTGGTACTTGTACGCAGCGCTGGGAGACAAGCTGCAAAAGGAACTCTGAGGAGAGAAACTGAGGCATACAGAGTTAGCATTCACGCTTGTCTCATATAGACCCCTCGACTCCATGGGCCATTGAAGACGTCACTACATCAGGCCGGTAATAGCTTGCACATTTTTTGAATGTCCTCTGAACGTGACGGGTTGGCACGGCATGGCGTGAATCCATACGAGAAATTAATAGGACCCATATTGAGACTAATTCAGGCAGTCAATGATCTGTAAGATGACCCACAATCCAACCCACAAACATTAAAAATCTTTCATGGTATAACTTATAAGCTGTAACAAACATTGATTTGAATGGCAATCTTATAGTATAGTTCCCAAATCTTCTGCCAAGCTCATTTTTGTTGTTGTAAAGATATAAAAAAAGATTCCCGTGATAGTTACTGCACTTTCGTCATGGAACTGGACGTATATACTAAGGACAGTACAATTAACAAATAGCTTTGTGCTCAAAACATGGCTTGTCAAGATCTTTAATGACCTCCACAGTTGGTTTCGACGGACCGTAAACCTGTGTGTATGCCTAAACGAAGACATTTCCTTACTGTTCCGAAGTGAAATAGTGTTTAAACGTCTTGAAGTAGCCACATGAAACTTGATGTAATTCTATCCATGCATGAAATATGACATGCCATTACAAGTAAGTCTATGAATCGTCTTGTGATCTCAAGGAAAGTAAATAAAGTATTATTTTACCTTCTTGTTTCAATTTCACTCATTGTATCCACAGTCAGTTGTGTTCGGAATATTACCATCATATACTATCTACATGTATTTATGTACAGATGTACATGATAGTATGTGGTTATATATGTGTATAGATCGACGATGTAGGTATTCATTATTCATGTACTTCTTTTGAGCTTCATTTTCAGTTGAATATGTAAATATGCACACACATTTCGTGAGCATCACTTCTGTCGTCGCTGCTAAACTGTATAGTAAATCAACTATACACAAACTGTGTTCTGTTGTTTGTACTAATTGTATCGTTTACATTGCAGCTAATGATAAGTGTTAGTGAATTTAGAGTAATTCGGAGTATAAAATCGTAAAAATTAATAAGGAAATTTGTAAAAAAATACGTACATAATATTTAAATTAATTTTTATAATTTTATGATACAACACTTAGGTACATATATACTTATGTATACATAGATACATCTATGATTGCAGTAGTTGGACCCAGAGTCGAGTCCTCCTTTATTTAGGGGTGACCTTACTAATTGAATTGTATAGCAATAACTTAAACTATAAAGTAAAGCAGCGAGCTATAAGAATTGATAATTATTGAAACACTGCCATTACAACTTTGCTTCATATTGTTAAACATGTTATTACCCCCGCGGTAATAAGTACTGTGCTCAAATTGTACTCACACTATTTATCCTTACTTTGTAAGCAACAGCCTGTCGTAGGATTTGAATAATTCAATTATAGTAATAATTTGAATGCTTTGATTTGGCTTCCTGTGTATAAATACTCAAAAAATAATTATATTGAGTATGTAAATGTGACTAAACTAAATAATACAAATAAAATGAGCATCTATGTAAAATTCAAAAGCGATTGTGACTATAACACCATCATAGTTTATTATATTAATATTAATAGCATCGGGAATGACTTCCTTACCTTATACTATAAAACAACTAAAAAAATCATAACGTCCTCATTTTGATAGTAATTGTCCCCAACCGTTTCCTTCCTGAAACCGTCGGAGTTTTACTTAGAACTTAGAAGAAAGTTTTGGCGTTTAAATGGTTGATATTACCTTAAGTTATGTTTTTCCTTGATGCTTCACTAGTGGTGATAAACTTCCATGTGTTTCACATGAAAATGTGAAGTAAAAAATTTCATTTTTTTTAGATACAAGTATGCATATTCAGAATTTACACACTGTATAGTTACGATTGTGTACATGCCTACACTGCGAACGTAGGGTTATAGATTGACTAAAGGAGTATGTAATTCACTACAAAGGAAATAAGGAAATGATGTTAAAATATTCATGTGGTTACACTTATCATTGGTAATTACGACCCTAAAAACTGAAGCACATATATAGATACTATAATATAATGGTATATGGGTTGAGCGCACATGAATTTTTTGCAATGGAAATGATAGGACTTGTGATTTTAGTCTATATACATATAACATACGACAGAGCCTATGAAATTGTAGCAAAAATTTTGTGATGGAGAACCTATTACAAAGAACTGAGATAGAAATGCGCGATAAAAAGGATCCTGGAATCGCTTCTGCCTGTGTGCAGTTTGTTACTTTAGGAGATGAGAAAAATGGGACGTGGCAAATGGTTGGGCGCGTATCGTATCATATAAGCTACGTAACCACCCGTAGCCAAAGTCATGGCGTGTGACATAGGAGTCTTATTTCTTTGTAAATGAGCTTCCCTCACTTCACTTCATCATTATTTAAGTTTAGTTTGCTTCAGTCGTTTCTTATTTTCTTTTCTCGATTTATCGCCACAGAATCTCACAAACAAAGTCAAGTTTCAGTAATATTCTTTACTTTTTTATACCAATCTCCTTGTGTCTATTTTGCAAGGTAAACACAAGTAGCAAGAAGCAACATTGCATTTTAACCAGAGCATCAATACAGCATATTATTTTTCCGAGTCAATATGTACTCTCCAGTCAAATTTGTTACTCTTAACATTTTTATAATCAGACAGAGTACTCGTTTATAAATCGTTTGACGCAAAATTGATTTTCCTTAGTATCAGCTTTTCAAAAACAGGAAACGGAGGGAAGTAATACAGAAAATTCATTTACTGTTTGAGCTTCACACAGTCCTTTTCACTTCTCCTGCATCAATTTTGATACAACTTCAGTTGGGAAGTATATGTATGTATATGTAAGCATGTGGCCTGTGTTGAATAATGATAATATAAAATCACCAAGGCTGGGAAGACTTGACAAAGCATATTTTTCCAGAAAATGGCATGTTACGGGAAATGTGTGGAGAAAATAAAATTGATGATAGTTTTTGTTATTTTTCTCCGCATGGGAGACGACAAGGCAGGATTTTCGGGAAAGTATACACACACTGTACGTTTGGCATCTACAGATCTAGAGAAATATATGGGAGTCAGGCAATTCAGAAGGTCTCAAGAGTTTAAAACATTGAAAGTAGCTTGTACTTATATGTACATACCATTATTTGCCGTACACGGATGCTATATGTAATTCTCTTCCAAATTATGTAACTATCTTGCCAGAAAATGGAAAACGAAGCCTTGCAGAAGACCAAGTGTTGTAAAAAGAACAAGGAAAGAATATTAATCATTAACAGTGTATCTAACTTACACACAGTAACAACTATAGCAACTATAGCTGCAGCATAAGCAAGCAACCCTCAAACCCCCGTAAAGATGCTGCTCGCAAAGCAAATGGACCTGCAGGGTGACAAGTTGGGTCAACAGTCAACACATCCCAATCTATAAATTACCTCGGAATCCCCCAAGTGACTCACTTACTATCCATATACTATCCAATAGGAATAGATTCCTGACACGTTACATCTACTTTTGAATACTACGGGATAGTAATTACCTTGTCCAAATACCCTAAACTTAATGCCATTTACAAACTTCTGCAACAATGTGCAAGGAAACCTGAGCTGATCCTCACAAACATATGGGTGGTTTGTTTGTATGTGAAAGGGATAATCGACAAAACAAACGTGTGTATTTTTCTATTTTTACAGTATCAAGTATCAGCAGGGCTCCTCATCTCTCATATCAGATCCACTATATACACGACATTATTCGTTTCTTACTGGACCCTTAAATATTTATTATTGGCTGTTACATCTGAGGCAACGTCATTTGTGTTTTAAATACCCCTCATCATCTTTATATAGTGATAGATCATTTCATACCAAGCAATCCCATTTTTGCTATACATATGTAGGTACAGCACATTACGTTACAGTAATCAAACCCAAGAAATACATGCTCACCCCAAAAGACCCACAACTATTAGTATATAGCAACTATAAGTATAGCAACCGCTGAATTTAAAAAGTGGTGGAGAGGAAAAGATGGAAACTGGAGTTTATTCTGGTCGTTAAAGTCGTAAAATACTAAAGAGGTTTCAGTTGGGATAATATTGTCTAAGACATTTGCAATAAAGTCCAATCCTCCTATATGTACATAACATGTATAGTTGGATCTATAAGGGTGCTCCCAACATTCTTGGCTCCATTTGAAAATTACGGACTGTAAACCATAACAATATTACAACCATACAGCTCGACATAAATGTGATATAGTTGTGTTACTTCCCTTCTCAAAAGACAGCAATAATGTTAATGTATGTGTATTTTGGTACTAGTAGAACAGTTGGAATCGTTTTCGTGGGTGTGTGGAGAATAAAAAGTTAAAGGGTGAAATCATTGGGCGGGACAATCGCTACGGGTAGTTTGTATTTAGATACGTATTTTTTTCAATATAATAAAATAAAATTTATCCCCAAATAATAATTCACAGAGTAGAATTTTACTTGCTATACTAATTTACCATAACTGATTCATAAATTCTCCACATTATTATCTAGACCTAACCTATTTCCAACTAGGTAAACGGTAAACTGATGTTAGTAAGTCCGGATTTACGTAGCTCCTTTAAAGATTTCCTGTAGTGACTGCACATGAACAGGATTTTTCACCAATAGAAATAAAAAAAATGAAATGTAGAAATGTGTGTTTTATCACAAAAACATAATACCTATATTATGAATTAGATACCAAATCACATTCCTATTATTATTATTGTTTATGATTTAATTCCTTGACGTACTCGTAGGTATACAAAATTAGCACAATTTGCAACACATTTTATTTTCTTACATTTATTTTATACATGTTATTTTAATAAAAACAATATTACAGATGCCCTTACGATCAATGTTGGATTGTAAAATAAATATACTCATAGATAGTAAGTATACGGTTCTACAGATAATTTCTATAATCTTGCTACACTACAGATTTTAACTACCATTAGGTCCTACGTACAGTTTGTAGTAATGTATTTAGGCTTTAATAGAGCTAGACTATCAACCCCTCTGCCCACCCAGAAGTGTCTCTAATGTTGTCCAGCCCATTTCACGCTCAATTGGATAAAAAAGCACTTCATTAAAGTTGTGCGGGGTTCAACCGTTCAACATTTAGCAAGCGTCTGACGTCGGAAGTCTGCGTAGACGATCTTTTATATGTACTTTAAGTTTGCGAGTGCATGTATACAAGTAACATTGCAAACAATATTTCCAAACTGACCAGGATGTTGTGACTGGCGTCAGATTCTATAGACCTCCTTGTAAATCGATCATTATTGGGAGGAACTATTAGACAATTTATTAGGCAATGCCTGTCCCCTTAATATATACGTATACAAGGAGATCTGCATTGGGAATATTATTACGACACATGAACTATAGAGTAAAGAAGTAAAGATATGTTCAAACCTTCAAACACCTGCTAAAAGTAAAGTTAATAAGTTTTGAACCGATTCTAAAACTTAAATGGAACGTACAAGGTACGACAATCTCAACCAGCAGTTTTTGTTTCATTTATTTGTCACAAAATTAGTAGACTTGCGAGACATGGATCACTGGTAATGATCTCCTGGTTGTGTGGCTAAGAAAACAGGATATACCCCGAGTTAAGTTTCTAGGTCATATTTCATTATTTAAGTCTAAACTTACATTACGATTATACATACGGCAGTATAGTCTATTATTAGTTCTATACTAGCTAATAAAGACCACTTCACAACCTTCAACGACTGGGATTTGGAAATTAACTATTTTTAAATTGCATTTATGCCATTTATCCATGATTATAATCAAGCTGTGATACATGTAATTGAATAGTTGAATATTATTGCTGTCTTTTAATAAAAATTAATAAAAAGTTAAGGAAGGATCACTAGGACATTACTTTGCACAAGTTTAGCAATACAGGAATATAATTAAAGCACTGCTCCAACGTCTACCGGAAGTGCAGGTGAATAATGTGTTTGCTGACTAGTTGTCGTAGGAAATAGTCACTGAAGATTGATAGATGAACAAGAGAGACTCATGAGAGTATCTGTAGTGTACCTAGTAGGTTTTAAAACAAGTAAAGCATATAATGTGTTTAAATGAGCGGAAGTCGAGTTGTTGGGACGTTTAGGGTTCCTACACGTCATCACTAACATAGTTATAAAGTTTGGTTGTCCCACGCTTTAGATCTCTACAAGCTTCTTGTATGTACCCTATAGACCACATAACATATGTATATTCATGTAGCAATTTTGTTCACAAGAGCCGCAGGTCCATGTCTACTATTATAACACCGTCATTGAGACAAATCCAAGAAATATGCTCCATTATTATAAATCCTTATAGCTTACAGTCCACAACTAATGTACATACTTTGTCATGCAACGTCCTTGTTTTGTTTGTGATCCTGTGAATTTTTGCAAAGGTTACAACTTACTACATTGCATTGCATGTAAAGTGGGAAGAGGAATGATCACGATGAATGTTCAAGAATACGAGCAAGCAGTGTTGGGGTGGCGCGTGGATAGACTAAACAGCTTTAACGAAAGTTTTAGAAATATCTCAATGTGATGACGATTATAGAAGTGGAAAGATGAGCATGTCGGGGAATTGATAAAGCAGGACGATGAGTTGAGAATTCTATCTCCATCATCGAATACTACTTAGTGTGTAGAGAGAGACCCGAGTATGTCAAATTTTCGCCTCAAGATGAATATTTCTGCAAATGCAGTGGGGAACACATGCAGTCACAACTATTACACAATTGACTGCCTAAGCATCTAAATTCTTCATCCCCACAATCCATGTTCTCTTATAATCAATACAAAATACAACTCATAGAAAGGTAATGTGGTATAAATGTAGCAAAATCTTATTGGTAGTATTTAAAGTCATCTAATAGAGAATATAGATATCATAAAATCTAAAATAGAAACGACAGATTGAGACTTCCATGTTTTAAGACTTAGGAGGACAGTTAAAACTACATAGATCTGAACCACATTCCGTTGCAACTTTTTGTGTGATTGTGACGGCGTCTGGTTGGAACTTTTATTCCCATTGAAGTATATAGTGGGAGGAGGGGTGAGAAATCCAAGAGGAAGAGAGCAGCCTCATGAATCTGTCATCGACAAGATATTGAGCTGGAAACGGAGAGTAACGACAGAAAATTTCATCGCAAGCGACCAACTGTGAAAACTTTTGCGCTGGTCGCACAGGTTTATTTCGCCAGAAGAAAAAAGACAGCTGTTTACATTGGCCATGCTCGTTTTTTTTCGCCAGTTATTCCTCAACTATCCCCAATATTATTGTCTGTTGACTCTACCGATGAGCATCATGTCCACAGTTTCCACAATAAATATATAATTTACGACGTTGCGCTTTAAAGGCTGAAATTGTTGTTAGTTGTATTACTAAGTTCTAAATACATACAGAGTTGGATGCTCTTATGGTGGGAAAGGGAAATCCTTAAGACGAGTGCCTATACAAGAACTCGGATCGGATAGTCCCATTTACCTTTCCGTATCCTAGACTTAATGTTATTGGAAGCATTTATACATCGGTATATATACATTATATAAATATTATACGAAATTATTTCTAACATTCCTAATCCCTTGAGAAAAATTTAAACACCTATTGAAAACATATGACTAATCATTTTGTGAGTTATTTACTCAATTGTAGCCTGGAAACAAAAACATTGCATTTCGTTTCAATTAACACTTAACTTAACTTAACACTCTTAATTCCATTAAGTCCATCATCCTGCTGTTAACTCAGCTATTCAACATCCAACCTGTGATGTGAATGAAGTAGAAAAATAATTTACCAGTACAATATAAGTACAATTTTTCCTAATTTTTATGGCAACATTTTGAAAGGTTACTGGAAGCATTTTCGGGTGAAAGCTCATTTCAAGCCGTCAGAGCCTGGTGCTAGTAGAGGTAACCAGAACGTTCAAACGTTTCCTTATATAATACACAAGGACTTGGAAATAAGCCTTCAGGGCCAGATAAAAAGCCGGTAGAGTAACAAAACAGTAACTTCCAAAACACAAGCTATGTACATATAGGACAAGTAGCAAGAGTAACTATTGAGGGGATGATGAAAGGTCGTTTTTCCAAGTTGTTGAAACCCCAATAAATCCCTTAAGAGCCTAGCTTGTAATTTTGACATACACCCACGTTCCAGGCACATGTCATCATCGTACAAGGCCTGGAGAGATGAAACTAACACACAGCTTATTGGTGTGTATATTGTAAAGTAAAGTAAAGTAAGTACTCTCGCATGGCCTGACATTGGATTGGACACATTCGTTGTTTCTTTTTTCTTTACTTGAGGGAAACAGAATTGTACATTTACAAGATTGTAAAGAGTACAGAGTATACACACAAATAGAAGCAATGTAGAAGATACTTACAGCAGCTTGAGCTTGCATTTGCCTACCCTATTACATCTACAGTGTCTGTCGATGAGCTACTAAAACAGTTGCAACTTGCAACTATTCTTTGCAATTTCCCCCCTGATTACACAATAAATGTTGTGCCTAAATGTGAATACTAAATATTATGCAAAAGTGCACTTCTATACAAATACCATCTACATGCAACAAGCTACTTTATACAATCATCTCCATCATCATCATATCTATATTAATACATATACAATAATATTATAATTATTCAAGCCGACCTGTGCAATTAGGTATATTTAGTCTTAAATATGCATTAAAAATGGACGAAGAAATTAAAATTGCATTATTATTATCAAGACCAAAATGACTTTATAGTTAGTCACTCTTTAGACAGTAACTTGAGTTCTTAAGGTAATGCTAATCTTGCTGTGTGTTGTGCAGACGGCACCGACGTCCATGAACGTTAAAGTTGTGACTGTGACTAACCCATGTCTTGTCTAAATGTGTGTCACTGTCTGTGAGAGCTGAGGACAAAGGAAGTGAACGTTAATTCAATGAGTTCCAAGTAATTTTTGATGGTCTCTACAGCCCTCTGTGAGTGAGAAACCTTAACACATTCTCAGGAGTTTACGAGCGAAATTCAAATGTATTACGATTCTTCGTCAATTTCCTTCTCCGATCCAGAATCAACTGAATCAAGTATCCATTTCATCTTTCATCAATTATGAGAATTAGATCTTCTTCAGTATCTTATCAGATACTAAACTTACTTAACTGCTACTAACTGCAAGGCAGAAACTAAAATAATAAGTGGAATGTCACATGTCACATTCCCAAATCACTCAAGAACTGAAAGTAAACAATAACAATAAGCAGAATACATCAAATTTAGCACGTACGAGGTCAAATTAAGCAGATCAAGGTTGGATTGAGATCAGTACTAAAGTATTAAAAGTTATCAGATTTGCTCCTATTATATGTAAATAACCCTTTTAACGTCGTAGTTCGTACATAGCTTACAGAAGTGATCAGTATTTTCATTTCGATTTCTGAAACCCCTTTGCCGTGTACCCTTATGAAGAATTCGAAGGGTGCTATGAAATGATAATATAAACTTCTACCTCGTTGAGTTACTATATTACATCGTTATTATAATATTGTTAAAGACGTGCAGTGTAGTTTATTCGCAAATTGATACTCTCCAAGATGTCTGGAAATGAGGAGCGGAGTGATAATACTGTGGGGGGTGGTCATGTCGAGGACTTGGAGAAAAGCAACGGGAACGGTACCGTGTCAAATGTCCCTGCTGCAGCACTGACAAATTCTACTCCGAAATCTAATTCAACCAAGGCCTTGGAAGTTTTCAAGAAACCAGAAGCTCCGCGGGACACGAAAAAACGGATTGTATTAGAGGAGGATAAATACACGGAGGTAATTAATTGTATAAGGTGTTATTGTGTGTTAATCAAAGTATGGATATAGTACTAGTACTTATTTAGTCTGTTTGTTTTTTGTAATCTAGGTTTATTTTAATATTTATTTGATATTGATTCTGAATTTGTTGTTTGGTTTTAGGAGTTGGAGAAAATTCTAGAGAGAGATTTCTTTCCCGATCTGGAGAAATTAAAGGCACAAAACGCTTATTTAAGTGCAATGGAGAATAATGATTATCAGATGTTGCGGGAGTTGTATTCCAAGTACAGCTTAGGAAGAAAGACTCCAAGATTGAATTTAGGTAATTAACAAGTTGATTTTTTCATCAATCGTATAGCTGTACAATTTCTTTCAATAACAATGAAAAACGTTTGTATACAATATATTTTTATCTTCATTACAAAGGAACTGATGGTACACCGTCGACTTTTGAGACACCGATTGATATTCCCAGACAAACTCCAGCCAATTCAGAGTCGTCACCTACACATTTACCAATGGAAGTACCTGCCGATGATGCTGTATCCACCACATCAAAAACTTCCAAATCATCTGCTAAAAACATGAGTTTAAATGACTACCTCGATACTTACACTAGTGAGGACAACCAGAGCTTTTGTGATATCATGGAAGAATCAGATCGCAAACACAAGTTAAAGGTACATAAATTAATTATTACTTTCAGTTTTTACATAACTGAAATAAATAGCATCGAATCTCTTTATTAATCAACCTTTTAGTCAATCTGTGAAAGAACCTATAAAGTTAATTTTATTTATAAATTGTAATTTTTGAATCAAAATTTGTTTACAGTACGCTTGGCTATACGATGCCGAAGTACAACATAAGGAAACCGCGGATAAATCTCTGGCTTTGCCGTCCATGGAGCAACAAGCTTTGGAGTATAATCGCCCCTTGAATATTGATACTTGGACGTATCGAAATAAGAATTACATTATGTACGTCCCCGAAGGTAAATTACAATTCATTTTTCGATTTTTCATTATAAGCCAATTCTTAGTATGTATTCTCATCTTTCAATTTTGAACAGGGTGAAATATAAGCAATTTGCATTTTAAAATTTTGGATGGATTTGATTGTATTGTCAAGTCCGAAAAATACATTAAATCATAGGATGGTATAATGCTTTGCTATAAGCGGTCAATTTAAACATCTTAACGAGACTGCAAAAACTCCAGTAGTAACATTAAAACTGTTTTTTCAGGCGTTCCTTTTACACCAGAGGAAGAAGTCGAGTTGGCTAAGAAGAAGCCCGAAGTTGTTTTAACCAACACAAGGTACGAGGAAAATCCCTTCAAAAATTCGGGTACTGTGGATGCTTCTGGTAAAACGCACATGTTTAAAGTTCCCGAAGGTAAAATTGGCCTTGATGGCAAAGAGGTAGAAAGCGACGCTCCTAAAGTCAATGGATTCAGTTTTGTCAAAACCCCATCACCTACACCAGGTTTGTACATAATAGCAAGACTTCGTAAAAATTAATATTCCTCAAAGTAATTACCGGTACTTACAATCTATTGTGTTTACAGGAGTGGAAGAATCTCCATTTATGACTTGGGGAGAGATCGAAGGAACTCCATTTAGACTTGATGGCTCTGACACTCCAGTACCATCCACACCTATGAAGCCTTTTAGAATGCTAAATACTTCTAAGAGAGAAAGACTAGCTGTAGAATTAGCCGAAAAAGTAAGCCAGAGGTATCGTGACAAGAAACAAAAAGCTATTGAAGCTGCCAGATATGGCTTGCAAACGTAAGAACTTAAACTTTTTAAGCGTAAAAACGCATTACTAATTTCAAGTGCAGTGTTATAAGTATGGTCATTTACATTCAAAATGTTTTATTTCGCAGTCCATCACCCAGACCTACAAGTACGATGGATCGTCTGACATCCATGTCTCCTGCTGTACAGAAGTTTGCAAAATCGCATCTAAAGAGCAGGCTGGGTACAGATAAAGCACTTCGAGAATCATACACTCCAAAGCGGATAGGAACTCCTGCTGGCTTGAAAACACCTACTACTTGTATAACTCCCAGAAAGACTCCAAAGGCCTTAAGTACTCCAAGTGTGACACCACTTCCTTCCACATCTGGAACAAGTTTAACAGATAATCTTCTAAAATTACCTAACACTGGTTTAAAAAGACCAAAAGCAGCGGATTTTTTCTAATATTTTATACTGTTGATTAATTAGTCATTGATGGATTGATATATACACTCTACGAAATAATGTAACAATTATATATGTGCATTTCTCCATATATTATATTTTTTACCTATTTAAATAAAGGGCGGAAAGCACAATTTAAATTCGTTATACCGTATGAAACTTGTTACTATGAATATAATAGAATTATTTGTTAGCATATTAGAATTTCAAACACACGTTTACAGTTTTCCTATGTGTGATTTTGCGATATCATAAAGACAACTTCAGCTTGCGTTACTGCAGAACCAATTCTGAAAAAGTTAACTACAGACAACAAAATTGATTTGATTGACGGAATTTTTGGCCTTCTTTGTGATATCATTGCTTTCTAAAGGCTAAATAAAGACAGTGCTTTTATTACGTTACGAACATGGAGATGAAACGATACTTATGTATTGAACATGTTACATCTTCGTAGTTCGTATAATAGCATGACGCCTGGATACTTTTATGACAGTAGTAGCTTTTGCTATATATCGCTACTTGTTCAAGGTGGGCTATCTTAATTTTAAAAAATTTCAGATGGGTTATCCACCTTTAGTGTAAGATAAATTTATCCCAACAATCCTAACGTTTTTATTAAATAGATATACTTATTAATTGTAAATGTCTTGGGACGTAATTTTTAGATTTCAATGTTTTTAAATCCCTTAACCCACTTTGCAGTAAAATGAACCCGCCTTGCACCTCAAGTAGCGATATGTTACGCGCATTGAATACATAGAACGATGGAATGGAAGCAGTTTGGTGGTTAAGTAATACGAATAGCCATAATCAAATTTATTTGCAGCCACTTGTAACTAGTGTATTACAAATATTTCAAAAGACCAGAAGGGTGGAGTCCATCCGCAAAATAATTGCGATCGTTTGGCAACAGGGTGATAGGAGAAAACCTCGCCGGAGAAAGTATTGTCTAAAACGGAGAAAGTTCACTCATGATGTGTTCGATAGAAGAAACTTCGCGGAGAAGAGTTCACTTGGGTTTATATCGCCCAAGGCGTAGAAAAGTTCGCGGACAATACTGCATTTGTATTTATATGCCTATATAGATATACTACAAATACACAAGACCCTGTTATCACGACACCATTTTGCACGTTGTCATTAATTTATGTGATTAATATCAAATATTTATTACATTAATGATTATTATCGAAACATTCGTGCAAGCATACGTTCAAGACACCAGCATTCTCTCAAATATCTCAAAATTACTTCTCTTTCACTCAACATTAAATAATTTCATATAATTTATAGATGATCCTCATTAGGCTTATAAAATTCAGCACATATTAACTGTCGAAATGGAGTGTACAGACACGTGGCGATCCTCTCCTAACCTTTCTCCGGATAAAAGCAAATTATAATGTTTTCAATAAAAATGCTGCAAATAACTTTAGTAATATAGGTAAAATAACTTACGATCGCATTTGTCATCACATTCATCAGGACTAATTTCAACTTCAAATCCAGGTAATGTAGTTTGAATCCAACTCCCAATAATGTCAATATATGTTCCACAAGTAAATGGTTCTAAATAAACCTATTGTTATATGAAGTGAACTTTCTTCCTTATTGTGCATTATTATATGTTCCACAAGTAAACTATAAGTATGATATTATGATGATGTGATGATGCCCTACAAACCATCTGGCTGGAGGTTAACAGGCTATGAATTAGGATTATTGTACTTCGCCTTTAAACTATAACTGTACGTGTAGGAAGTTAAGTATGAATGAATATTGATATTGCATGTAGTATGTCTTCTGAATTTTATGGATAATAATAATAATTGCTCATAGATTATATAATAATATAGATATATGCATGCATTATTAGTTATTAGATTAGATGCTCTGCTACTGATTGAACCAAGATATACAAACAGCCTCGACTGCGAGTCAGGAAACAATAATATGAGATGCTTGTTATACGAAAAGTTGACAATCTTTGAATTCTGGTTGATGACTTTATTGAATTGTTAACCCGTGTTTATTTTAGTCAGCAATAACATTGAAGACACTGTCAATGATGGTAGTGAGGAAATCTCCCACGCCGGTGAACAAATTAGGAAGGAAGGTAACCACTGGTGTAAAGTTATTTCCAACACCACTGTCCCGCTGTTGATTCGCGAATGCAATCAGAGTGTCGATGGCGCTGTCGACATCGTTGGGCAGGCGGATTTGGTTGTTTCGGACGAGTCGCAGGGTCTCAACGAATTGGGTGGGTCCGTCGAGGAGGATAAGACGGGGCATGTATCCAACAACACCAGCCAAAGAGAAAGTGTTGGTGACGAGACCTCGCATCAAAGTATTAGCGGCGCGGGTAACATTGGTGCCAGCAGCAGCTGAAGCGTTGGCCAGGCTTGCAAGTGCGGAAACCAAATTTTGGTTCAAACGGTTTTGGGCTTGGTCAAGGGCCTGACGAGCATCACGTAACTTGGAGTCGTCTAATGTGTTACTTTGTGGGGCAGCATAGGCCTGTCAGAATAAAAAATTATATCACAATCCTATATATTGATATAGATATAGTTCACACGTTTTCCACTTTTAAAATGTCCCCCTATACTTATATATGTACTGTACCTGGAAGGCACATCCAAGGACTACCAGAAGAACAATGAAAGACTTGGATTCCATCTTGAAATAGGTTGAAAATGAGCACTGTTAGTTAATCTGTTCCTGTGAACCGGAAAGTGAACTGTGCTTAGATGAGAGTTTCCCAAGCTTATATACCGGGAATGTATCAACGAAGATGACGATAGCTATACGTCGTATATATGCTTTGTCTTAACAATTGCAGGTTGACCAGCATGCGTTCATTCTGATTAAGTATTCTAATTGTCCTTTAATTTTTATTGTATTCTTATTAGGGAAAATCATTATTATGTATCAAGTTCACTGACGCCAATAAATAACGATATGTATGTGAAAAGCTGGTGCTGCCTGCGAGTTCCAGTAAACATCCATCCGCATTTCAGAATTCGTATCGGCTCATTTTTATTAATTAGTCAAAACGATTGCTTGTGCCGCTTTTGCCTAAAAATCGTTTATTATTGTTACCGTAACGTATTCTTTTTCTATTAATCTCTTCACATGTCTCAATCTCTCAATAGATAGCTATTACTTGTATACAGCATTAAAATGTGAAATAAAACGTTGAAAACGTTTAGTATTTGGCCCATTTGGCTGTTAGTTTAGTTATTCGGGTTTGCACTTGTGCACACACACCTTCTTCCTCCATTCCATACACATTTTATTTGTCTGTGTATAGTTTACCATACAACGATTGTATAATGAGATTTTGTGTAACAGTTTGGATTATTAATATTCTAAAATTTACTAATTATTACTTACAACAATATCTTTAATTTATTGGATGTAGGAATACATTCCGGTGGCAACCAATAAGCATTTTACATTTAATTGTGAAGTTTGCATCTTTTACTTACAGACTCAACTGAACAGGACAACAACTTCATTCATGAATAAAAAATTTGAAATAATGCTTAACAATACAACCGTATCATTATGTACTTGTGTATGCTGAAATGAAAATTAACAATTTCATTGAGATTTTTCTATTAATAACGAATTTCTGTTGGCGATTGATTTGATTGCTTGCATAAATAATATTCATATATAATCTGATCTGAACGAACCAAAAATAATTCCTCGGACCTTATATAGTTTCATTCGCGTAGATGTATAGAAGATGTATAGCATCAGTTTTATACATACTAATACTAAGTCAATAATTGTAATAAAACTGTACAAGTCAACAATATTATTGAGTACGTCAGCACAATTTGTTGACCGAAGTCCGAAAGCTTGCTTCATAAATAATTAAAAATGCTTTTACAATTGCCTATCTTGTTTTCCATTTATGTAGGTAAACCTTATTCACGAATATCATGAATGACCCCCCAAATGAAGTGGCCGTAGCATCTCGTTATAAGTATGTATGTATGTAAGTATGTATGTATGTACGTATGTAGATATGTGTAAACTCGTTTAAACATGCACATACTAAACAATAATGTTTTCATATGAAGGAAACATTATCTTGCAAAATTGTGGTAATTTAATGGAGTGAATTTAATAACTTTTCCTGTATTACAGTGGCATTATTTTTATAATTTATTAAATTTGTCTGTATTATTAGAGTTTTTAGACAACAAGAGTGGTTAAGTTGAATCGATACAAAAATGTTTAATAATTGTTTACAAAATTACAAATGCGCTTTTTCCCTTTATATTTCCTAACAGATTTAATAATATTACGCTCATACAATAATTTTTGAATGTAACTTTTACAAAGCTGTATGGCTATACGCTGCAATGCACACTAGCAAATCTTCTTCACAAACCTCCAGGTTAAAAGCTGGTTAAAAAATATCTTGTACACTTTCCACAATGGTTTGAATTCCTTCAAAAATCTCAGGAATCCCCTTTAGAAAATTGCCAATTTCGCTGAAACTGATTTTGCTTGCAGCCTCCAAAATCTTATCCAGTTGACTTTGATTTTGTGTTGTATTCATTTGATTTTGGCGTAAATTGTAAAATTCTTGATTTTCATTCTGCTGAACAAAACAAAATGTGTTAATTAATTTATTGTTCCTTTACAATCAATAAAAATACAAAAGAATAATAATAAATTATAATTAGTATAAAACTGAATTGCTTACTTCACGAAGTATATCCAACAAAGTAACAAATCTGGTTGCTTCTTTTTCTCGTAACAAAACTGGCAGCTTCTTCACTACGGGTTTAAAGTCCAAGTTCCCATTTAAGGTTAGTCTCATTAACTGTAGTGAACAATCAAAAATTGGGTTTACTGAAACTGAACAATTTGGGGACTGTACGTTCCTTACAAAATCGACAAACTACAACTTGCTACTAACTTTTCCCTGCATAGATAGCTCACCTTCAAAACTTCTATCTGTCTCTCAGTAGCCAGAACTGGGCCAGAAACCAGCATCATTGCCAATGTTTTTACAAAATTGTACTTGATTTGTTGTTCCAACTCATCTTTAGCAGTCTCTACTTCCGGTTTATTTGTAATTGAAAGCAACTTTTCAGTTTTCCTGGCCAAGTCTTCATTGGGAGAGATGCGGTCAGCCGAGGAAACTGATTGATCCCACCAAATGAGCTCTCCTACATGAACTATCGAAGGCCCATCGGGAAAACTTCCTAATACTGTCTATTACAGAATATACAATTTTTATAATATTTCGGTATTCAGGCAAGCTTGATTTTTATTTGAGTTGATTGTAATAATAATTATTGTTGTAAATTGTTTTAATTGCTCTGTATTTCAAGCACCTAAATTCTTCCAATTTCTTCAATTACTTACCTGTATTACGGCTAAGGCCAAGATGAGCTTCATATTCTTATGGCTTCTAAGTTACTCGTTTGTTAATTTATTTGGAAAAATCGTTGAGGTTTTCTATACACTCTTTGTATTCGTAAAAAATCTTTTGAAGGGTTGAGGAGGCCGTCACTCGTTCTCTTCAGAAAGTGATTAACAGCACAGCCAGTTTATAAAGAGCATTTGAGCTCTGATGACATCACTATATTACCAACTTCTATTGTAGTAGTTTGTTATGTTTTTCCAGCTCTTGCTGCACTTTCTATACGTATATGACAATGAAAATGCTACTGGGGGACAGAGTAAATATTCATGATTTCAGAAAAACACACACATTTTGCAAGAGTATTAAAGGATGAACATGGAAAGGCTTTAAAAAGCCCAATAAATTGTATTTTGACGTAAAATCAGTACACTTTCGTAACGAGGGACCCATAGCACTTATTAGTATAGTTATATACATATAGAAACGTGAGAAAAATGCTTACAATCTACATACTCTGCAACCTTATGATATACAGATTAAATGGAATAATTTGGTTTTTCTTCCTGTAAGTATGTATGCATGTATCAGTAATAAATTACTTAACTCATGATTAGAGAAAGTGTCTCTATTTCCAGGTATCCCCACTTTTATTTCAATGTGTCATATTATTTCAATATTATTATTTGTGCTTTGTAAGTACTTAAGTACAATTGTACAGAAAGGCTGCTCATTCTCATTTTGAGCAGCACGGCTTCGGGGTGTTGAAATTGAAACGACAGAACGATTTTTGTCCATTTTGCTATTTTCATTAAATGTTAATTTATGTACGTTTTAACTATTAAATTCAATACATTTGGACTGTAAATATTAGATTAGGAGTTTACACTTTATCTAAAATATTCGTCGACACTATCAATAATGCTCTCTACGCCTTGGAAAATTTCTGGAATTTCCTTCAGAAAATTGCCTACTTCTTTTAAATTAATCTTGCTAGCAGCATCCAAGATCTTGTCAACATTTTGCTGTCGTCCCGGTTGACGAGATGGGCTACTCCCCCTCCTTTCATTCTAAGTGAGTATATAAAGTAATTAATTAATTTCATAGCAGAACACATCCTTAATGCTAATTGTAAGTCAAAATTGGAAAAAAATAGTTTGAAAATACTGGTATAGGATTAACAAAAAAAATTACCTCACGAATGTACTTCAGGAGAGAAATGAATCTATTCGTCTCGTCTTGACGAGCTAAAAATGGGAGTTTCTCCACAATTGGGGCGAAATCCAATTCACCGTTCAGGGTAGATTGCATGAGCTGAAATTTAAATAATAAATAATAATATAAGTAAATAAATAATAAATTCAATGTTGTGTAAGATCTTAAAATAAAAAATCTTGGACATCGGCGGTTTCAACTCCATCTTTATACATACAATGCAAGGTA
Source organism: Lipothrix lubbocki (assembly GCA_034696945.1). Lineage (NCBI taxonomy): Eukaryota > Metazoa > Arthropoda > Collembola > Symphypleona > Sminthuridae > Lipothrix > Lipothrix lubbocki. The sequence goes on from JAQGAK010000642.1 coordinate 47,506, forward strand.
TATTCTGTAAAAGCGATTACATTTAAGTACACACCTTCAAAATATCATTTTGACGTTCCTGAGCACGAACTGGCCCAGTAGCCAAAATGACGGACAAAGTTCGGAGGAAATTATATTCAATTTGTTGTTTAATCTCTTCCTTGGCCACCTCAACTCGTGGTTTGTCTTTCATAGCCAACAATTTCTCTATTTTCCCAGCCAGATTTCCGTTCCCAGTGGCCCCAGCACCTTTACGGGGCACAGTGCGATGCGTCTGCAAAACCGCTGTATGCACGGACTGAACATTCTTATTAATTTCCACAACAATCTCGGCTATGCCCATAACAGCGGTATTTAAATCCTGAACCGTCTTCGTGAGCTCATCAAATTGCAATTTTCTGTCATCCACAGAAAATCTAGAATCGATGTCATAGGCACTGGCAATGGAGAGTATGGCCTGTTGAAATATGTTATAGTAAGTTAATTCGGTTAAAATATTTTGCAAATTGACATCAATTTGAATGATTTTAATGTACCTGAGCAGTCAAACAGAGAAGAACTGACGTAACCATTTTGATGCTGTTGTCAAAGATTACGCAAGACGAATTAGGACTATGAGATATTAACAGCTTCTATTTATTGAAGCAAGTGAGAAAACTGGCGGTAAAATGGACTATGAGTTTTCGCCATACTGTATTACTACATATTTGTAATTTATTACATATTATTAGCATTAATATTGATTATGATCAGTTAGCTCTGATGCTGTTGAACTCTTGGAAACGAACCGAGGGCGATGAGAAGCAATTAATCCATCCAAATTAATTCGTTAGTCTTAATATTATATTCATCGTGAATTACTAAGGAGCCTTCCGGACTGTTGCAATCTACTCGCAAACAATGATATCATCAGCTATCGATTTTAATAACTTAATATAATGCATTGTCCCCTGGACTGCCGTCCCGTCCCAAACAGATGATAATGATCATGTCAGTCATGCTTCATGTAGGCTAACCTAACACCGGCAAGTGTGTTAATAGTTAATAATGCATGAGGCTGTGAGTAATGCAAAGAGCTTATTAGAATTATTGATTGGAGTGTACTTACGGGAGGCGGGGTACACAATTTACATTTCTGCTGTTAAAACTACTAGAAATTATGATCACTGATCATCAATGTAATTTTAACACTGGTAATGAGCTGCTCTTATAGGAAATTAATGTAGAAAGGTTGTCCAGCTAACGTGAAGCAGTCATATTCATTATTTATTACCTTAAAGTATACATACTATGTACGATGTGCCAATCACGGCGGAGTTGAGTAGTCAAGTAAAATAAGATCCGTATTCTAAAACAAAATCCAATTTATTTACAGGATAAGTAATACATACTACATACGCGCATATATGTATCTATACTTTGTATTCCCGAACAAGCGAGGAAACGAAACCGTAGAGATATTACTGTAATTAATAAATTTAAAGACGTTTACTGTATCTACTACAACAGTATTACAAGATAGCAACTACAGATATGTACACAACATACAGTTTATTGTGGATTTTTTGCACTTTGCCCATAAGTCCGTAAGTAGTACATACTTAAATAATAATTAATTACGTAACTTACCTCTACTACAGATATGTACCCTACATGTGTTTGTACCAACTCAATACATATAACTAGGTAAGTATATACTTACTACAGTACATACAAAGTATGTATATACAAACACACCAGATAGTATGCAAGTGCTTTTCGTCAGCAAAGCATCCTAAAGTACCAATTGCTATCTCATTCCCTTCAGCACTGAAATTGGTACTTTAATAAGTTCCTGTGCCGACGAAGTATTAATATGCAGCTTTACGCTGATTGATGAGGTTCCATTTTGCAAATCTAATGATTCGAATGCAGCTTTTAATAGAACAAAGAACAATGACAAATGACTAGCTAACAATAAGTACTTCTACTAGTATGTAAATAAAGGATAATATAATATGTATGTATATAAAGTATAAAGTTTTGCATCACTTTACATGATCACAAGGACGCCCGCATGATATTTTTATTTCCTCCTTTGGTTTTAAGTCTGAAATAAATAAATTATATATTCCGGGTTATCTTATTGTTAGTATCACTAGTTTCTCTACATATCTTTGGCCAATTTGCAGTATCTATACATCACCCTCAAGTATACCAAATCGCTTCTGGATAATTATAACAAGTATTACCTATATGTGCATATTTGAAGTTAACCATGATTATTTTAAAGTTTTTGGATGGAAGCCATTGAAATTGAAGGTGAAGATGAACAGTAGTAGTAATTTATTACATTTCGTATAAACCTTAACTGTACTTCGGTAGATAGTTATGTATATACTTATTATATACTTACAATGAGTATACTTACATGGGTAACAACAATATGTTTCATTTATTTTGCTGGTTAATCCAGTTGTGAAGTATCTATTAAGTATACTAAACTGATCAGGTATGTTAAGTATTGTTAATAAAATGTATTACTAAATTATAAATAAATCATACTAGTTAAATCAATAGTTATTGAAATTACATACTAGTATAGTACCTCATATTCATTTCATTATCATTACGATCATCATTATGATTACCATTATTTTGTTTTGTATCTCGCCAACTACTAAAATAAAACATAAATGATCAGGAAAGATTCCAATTCCACAAAAATATGTCACTGAAAACATCTCTGTTGCGGCCTTCTGCAGAAATCCTGAACCTTCAGTAAACTAGGCAAAGGGAGTGAGAATAGACAAAGTGTGCCATCTACATTGAAAAACAACGTGGTTGACTCCAGATGGAAGTCTATATTAAAGGTAAATCAATGCTCGTTATGTATGTAAACTCGAAACAGCATTACGTGAATCGTATAAGGCAGAATTGCAGTAGTGGAGCTCAAGTGTAATTGAACGGGACAGGAGAATTTAAGCAGACGATGAGCGAAGAGAGGAGAGAAAGAGTGAAAGAGCTTTGTTGTATATGTATAAAAAGCAAATAAACTGCAAAAGTGTTGTTATTATTATTATTAGTGTCAGTATCTTTGTGTTACAAAATCTACAAAAATTCCTTCCATGAATACCTCAAATTTTTTAACAAAAGGTCGTTGATGAACTTCCACTACCCATCTTTCCATAGATCAAGGGTAAGTGTCTCTCGTTTCACTCCTTTGCAAATCATCTGTCTGAAGTACGCATAATAGTAATAGTTTTTTTTGTATAAAAGTCGAAAGTTTTGGAGGATTCTACACAAAGTAGCAAAAAAAAGTGAAAAATATTTTGTGTTGAGTAATTTTTGCATGAAATATCCAATTGTATAGTTGAAGATACTGGGATCCTGTGATCTTGGATCATTGTTCGCTATTTTGTTGATGGATAAATGTTTATATAATTATAATATGTAAGTTCATTATCTTCAGATTTGATAATTTCGTTTTTTAATTCATTTAAAAACATTTATTGTAGAAATTGTAGATTGTCAATAATGGTGGAACTATTTTTCCTATATGGATGATAGTGTGAGGAAATTAAATGTCACCCAAATTGCAGTGGGATATAAAATAAGGATTAATATATTCACTATAATGCTATTTGCCAGATCTCTAGTCTCTATCTCTAGCAATGATCTCCACTTTTGTTATTTGTTATTATTCCTAGTGCCCATCGTCGTTTATACTTTTATGTAATAATAGCCATTGCCATTTGTACAGCGAATGTTACTTTAGAGGTGAAATTATTGTTTACGAATTGAAGCGTTGTTAAAAAGAATTGTGCAAGGTTCATCATCATCGTCATCATCTCAGAGCCCAGAGAGCTGCATCAGAGGATCAGGATTGGAATCAGGAACGTAAAATCTATAGCTCTCGGAATAATTAAAGTTTATTTACGAATAGACGAATATGTATATCGATGTGTAGAGGCCGTGAGAGATTAAACCAAGTTTAAATGCATCACGATATTATCATCATCATCATCACACACGTCTTTTGTTGTTTGTTGATAGTTGTTTTTTGTGAGATTTGACGATTCCAGGAATCTCCATTCTTAAGAATAAATTCTGTACCGTTTCTTATCCCACATTTATTTATGATTTCTCTATATAGTGGAAAGTGGAATTGATGTAGCCCAATTCTGTTTTTGCAGTAAGCAGTTAAGTTAATTAATGAACGAGGAAGAAATGATGAGGGCTTAAAACTGGGGCGTTTATAGTTACAAGTTTTATATAACTGTCTGTGTAGATTTGTACTACGTAACATTGCTTTGATGGTTAGTGCCACAACCACAGCCACAACATTATATTCAAAATTCATTTTATTCAGGATGAAGATGTAAATGTTTTGAGAAGGTTTTGAAAAAGTATTACTGTTCCTTGGAAATCACTGGAAATGAATATATAATATCTTTTTTTAAATGTACCTACACATGTTTTCGACGTAATAGATTGTTGGTGCTATTGAAGCATATAATGTTTATGTTGATTTTTGCAAGTTTAAGCGTAATTAATGTGTGCACCGAGTGTGTAAAAGTAATGAAATTGGATGAATCGATTAGGCTTGAAGAAATTAATTTACTGTTATTGTTGTTGTTGTTCCGCAGTCTGTGATCCTCTAAAATCACGGCATGGATGTTCAACACGAAGAAATTCAAGACTTACTAGAGTTTTTTTCCAAGAATACCTACAATGCATGGGATACACATCCTAAAGTAAGTTTATTAATGATACTTCATAATTGCTCGATTTAAACTACAGTTGTGTCAAGTGTCAATCTAATTCATTCACCAAACGATTCAATATTTTGTAACATCAACATACAAGGAGATTTAAATGAAGTATCATATTGCAGGTTCAACATGTAATGCAAAGATGTCTTGATCTTTTTGCGTTGGATTATAATTATTCCGTAAGTCTTGACTTGCACTTATACTTTTTTCCTCCTTTACTTGCTCCGATGAGTTGTGAATAACTTATTTTATTTTCGTTTTTACTAAAGAAGTGTTGTATATGGAATTTCACAGGTAGTGTCAAATAGTAATGGAGAACTGAGTACTAACTACCCAAGTAGTTTAGTTATACTAGAAGACGATAAGAGTAGCGAGGAAGTGGAGGGAGCTCCGTGTGCTAATGGAAGCTTGCCATTATTAAATGAAAGTTTGTCTGCTTTTAACCTATCATCCACAAATGGCAGTGATTGTAAAGAAAGCCAAACAGTTACTTCCACGAGTAGTTCATCTATGTCTACCTACGATGGATTAAGTCCCGTACAAGAATTACCTAAAATCAAAGAGCTCTGTACTAAAGCCCGATATGCTAGGTGCCGAGCTCGCTTTCCTGTTCCTGTGATTCTATACAATAAGAAGCACATTTGTAGGTAAGATGTCTTCTGTTAAAACTTTTCATACGTCAAATTTTCTTGGTGCCAGACAGTACTGCCAATGTAATCGCTGAATTATTTAAATGTATTTTCAGGTCAGCAACATTATCAGGTGGGCCGGAAATTTATGGAAGAGCATCCTTTGATTACTTTTTCTCAGGTGGAAGTGGAACAGATAATAAAGCAATGGAACCAGAGGTATCTACGGATGATATAATAGTTCCAGAAGAGGCCCAAGGAGACTGGCAGTTATTCGATCGAGTCAGGAGCCAAGATATTCGTCTTTTAAAAGCATTTCAAGTGAAAACCATTGTTGATCTTATGGTTGAAAATAAAAAAGTCAAATTTGGAGTTTAGTAAGTGTACAATCTGTCAAGGAATTGATGTAATTACTAAAACTGGAATTGTTCAATCCGAATGTTTATAAATGATTTTTCGTTTCTAGTGTCACATCCTCGGAGAAAGTGGACAAGAAAAACCGCTATTCCGATTTTAGTCTACTTTCACTCCCGTATCCTGGCTGTGAGTTTTTTAAGCAATATCGTGATAACGGTTACAATGCCGAAAAACTTATGTTCGACTGGAATCAAGGGCACGTTGATGCAAATATATTTGTTCCTGAAGAATCTTTGAATCTTGATTGGTCTCAATATAGGGTATAGCAACTGCAGCTTTGTTTATTAAATTATTTTCATTATAATCCATAAGCCATCGGTTTAATTATGGTCTTTTTTAATCATTTAGAAATGGGACTTGATACATTTGACTCAAAATTATTTGAAATTACTTCTTGCCGATCTAAAAGATAGTAACAAGGGTATGCTAATCCATTGCATAAGCGGCTGGGACCGAACTCCACTATTTGTTTCACTTTTGAGGTTATCTCTGTGGGCTGACGGTGTGATTCATAAATCTCTAAATGCCGAACAGGTAATATGATCGACAAATTATTGTTTAACAGTTCATCAAACAGAATAGACTTTGTCAGTTTTCACTCAAGATTATAATTTGGTTTACTTTTTTCGCAGATTTTGTACCTGACATTAGCGTACGATTGGCTTTTGTTCGGGCACAATTTGGAAGACAGACTGAATAAAGGAGAGGAAATTCTCTGCTTTTGTTTCTATTTTCTCGCACACATTGTTGGCGGTGATTACAGCATTGAAGCGAAAACTATGTAAGGAAGAACTTTTTAAAGAATGGAATCAAATTAGTACTCTATTCGTGTTATTGCTATGTTCAAATATTTATATATAGTGGTTTTATTGATTGTGTTCAAATATTTGTTAACGAAGCAAAAGGTTTGCCATCACTTAATTATATTTTGTAATACATTCATTTGTCTGCTGTATGTCTAGGGAGGATGCGTCACTGAATGGGCCCGCGTGTACGGTAAAACAGAATCAGGAAATTCCTTCAGGAGAGAATTTAGGAGTCAAGCAAGATAATCATGAAAGCACAAGCGATGGAGTCGCTGGAGCAAATGTTTCCAATGGGAGCAATCATCATCCTAACTATGAAAACGGTAGCGAGAGTGTCCTTTTTAATCCAATCGAAAATAGTGATTTAAACGGAAGGACTTGCAACGGTACTTCAGAGCACCCGTTGATATCGGAAAATATCACAAACGAAATAAGTAATTTGAGCCCTCAGAATCATTCCGATAATCAAGTTACAATACCTGAACGCAACTCATCAGTCAGTGTCTATAGTCAAGTGAATTGCAAGGACAACGGTGAATGCCAAAGCAAATCGGAGTCATTTGTTTTACCTGCAAATTGTGATGCGTAAGTAAATTATCATGTCATTTTATGGTAATTCGGTAGTTTACATGTTTAATAATATATACGTGCTCAAGTTCATAAAGATTTCATAATGTGAGTATAAATATGTTCAAATGAAATTGGCTTATTGTAGGATGCGATAATGATAATTATTTTCAAAGCTGGGGGCGAGGGGTATACAAAGTTTTGTAGTGTCAAGTGTCATTCAACTAATCTGATGTAAAGTTGATTGAATTAGGGCTGTACAACATCAATAATCTTACGTCACATGTACACATGTTTTGTTGTTTAGCTAACATTCGTATTAAACAACACATACTTTGTGTTGTTGTCATCTCATGTATTCTTTTTACTTGACGTATAAGTAAAACAGAGCAAATTAAAATCCCGATACATATTCTCAAAGTTTTATCATTCACTTTGTACACATGTACGTAATACTTTACATGTTATTTTTGTTACATTAAACTCTGGTTCAAGAAAAGTAGACATTCATTGGATTAGTCAGCCCCAAAGTAGTGGTTGTCAATGTTTACATAACTGATCCCATCTGTACTTTGTTCACGAGGAAATGTGTAGAGTGAAATTAGAGATGATTACAGCTTTCAGTTAAGAAGAAAATTGTGTAAATTAAATTACATGTTTTATGTTTGCACAAGATGAGAGTGCATTTAATTTATTTAGAATCGAGGCCTTAGGGAACCCTGAGATGTCTTTGGTATTATACTTTCTTACGTGTATCTTTCTCATCTCTGTTTTTATTTCATACATTCTTTGATATATAAATTCTTAACAGTAGATACTGTATTTGCCAAGCAACGTTGAACAGGCCCTGATTAAAAGCAGGCTAGTCTAGTCAGTCGAGAAAATCGCGTTATTCCTAATCCTTATACATACTAACATACCAAAAGAATTACGACATCGCTTGACAAGACGAGATAAAGCACGGGATATTAGATTAAACAGATGTGCTTAGTACTTTTATGTAAATAGTTTCTGAATTGTCAGCATAAGCTTAGCAAGAATCTCTAGGTTAGTTATAATATTGAGAGTAATGTGGCTTATTTTGTTTGTTCGCAGAAGCAACGGGAATGGGCTGGGACATGGAGAAAGTTCCTCAAATAATCGCAGTACAGAAGAAGAATCATTACCTTCAGTCATCTTAGATCATTCCGTGTGTTCCATGGCGAATGGTATTGAAGAGTCAGGAATAGAAGTTAACACTTCAATTCAGAAGAATGCTGCCGAGCTAAACGAAGAAAATGTGATCTTACCCTTGTCATTAGAGAATGCGAAGAATACTTCGGAAGTTGAAAAACCAGCGCCGTTGACAATAGAGCAGAGTGAGAGGGATAGCTGTAAGGATGATTCGTCAGGGACACGGGAAGCCGTAGCCACTAGTGAGAGATGTGAACGTCTGACATTAGTCCGCTCACGGTTCTATGCTCTGTACCACACAGCTATCGGTTTCCGTCCTGGTATGAATGATAATGCCAGTGGCAGTGGCCTTAGCGTCATAATAGATAACATTGCAACCAAAGTTGGGATCCGAGCCCCGAACCGTAGTACCAGTTAAACATGTAGTGACGACGAGACTTGATAATTTTACAATCACATTTTACGAGCAATTTTGTATTCGGAACATTCATTATTATTATCATTACATACATACGATTCTCTAAGTAGCTACATTACATATACGTAATAATTATTACAAACAAAAGGTGAATGTTTTCCACAATAATTTTTCCATTTCGATGGTATCTTCGTTCATCATCAGAATTGTGTTGATTATAAGTATATACTGTTTTTGTCCTTTAGTAGCGTAAGTTTTAATGGCATGTATGAGCATCATTCGTAGTAGGCTGTAGTTGGATAGCAAAACGTAGAGCAAAGCAAAACAGTTATTGCAAAGACAAATTTATTTTGGATATTTTATACATCATTTTTAATTATTATTATACTTCCATAATATTGAAAAACAGAATGTATTCGTTTATATTATCATTATTATAATTAACAACATATATATGTTGAATTTTTCAAATTTTCCTCTCTTCTGTCTGTCTCGGGCAATCAAGTTTTTAACCATGTTTATCATGTGTAATATTTATTGTTGCTAGTTTAAAGTACCTGAGTAAATGTCTGTCGTGCTTTCCTCCGTTGAAGAAACTACATTACATAAAAATGTATAGTGCAGTGAAGAAAAAGGTATCCAAATGCTGTAAAACTACATAGCGTATATGCACTCAAGAGTAACTGGATACCTACAGTTCGAACATATAGGTTTGTAAGACAAACATCGCATTTCTGTGCACCAACAATGTTGGTACATGTCCACTCGAGGTAGTAGTAACGTATTAGTAAATACAAGTATCGATATTTTAGGTTATATTTAGTTGCCACGCATATGGATTTAAAATGTTGAGAATCGAATCGCAGTTTGTTGATTTAGTGCAGGCGAGTACAGCTGGTTAGGTAATAATCATGTATTACTTGTAGTAGGATTTTTCAATTTATTTCACGTCGGATCTTGTTTTCACCACACCCTGATTACTGAACGTACTGTAACGAAACGCTTTTACAAAACTTGTTCCATGGTTTATATTTTGGTCTGTAAATAGTTTTAGTTAACTTCGCTTTAATTTTGTGTCGCACAGAATCACTCATGATAATTTTCTTATATCTATAAAATATGTAAATAGTATATAAATTTACGGCAAACAGTGAAGCTTTACATCGCATTAGGTTTTAAGTTCCCGTATAATCATTTTATTTTCAGAGTCAGTGGAAAATAAATATCCGAATTAATCAAATTGTCTTTACTTGTTAGTTCAACCTTTTGTACCTATCTCATAATTGAATGGTTCCAAAAATAATGATAGTTGATCTGTCTGTGGTCTAAGCAATTATTTTTTAGGTTTATTACTCCTCTTGATTTAAGGATGAGAAGGCATTTTTCATTGGATTGTTACTGTATGAAACACAAAGTTTTTTCGCAACTATAAATGTTTAAGACCAAAAAGAACGAAGATGGAAATAATATACTAGTACTGATGTTGTGAAAAAGTAGTTTGTGTATATTTATTTCGGAAATTAGTTTTTACCAATGATGCAAGCATTTCAGAAAAATTATAAAATTGCCCAATAATATCAGAAAATTGAATATGCGGTCGACAAATCTGTCAAATGGTTTTATGGAGTAATAAATCGATTGCTACTGAGTAGTTTTTACAAGTAATCTCAAACAAACGCCCTTGTTGGCAAGTAGCTCCGTAGCTATCCTGTGGATGTGTATTTTATATTCATAGGTACCTAATAAGTGTACTCTATTTGAAAAGGCGAAATCAAGTTAGGGTGGACCAGTATAATCGAAAGATGTTCTGCAGCACTCATAAGAAGGTTCTGAAAAAATATCTAGTGCGAAGCATCATTCTATAAACTATCATAATTGGATTCGTAAACCTATTAATCTCTGGACCGAACGGACCAATGAACCTCCGGGTTCTGTCATAATGCTGAACACCCACACACTTCTCCAGTTGGCAAATCTAATCTTTATCTGATACAATTAATGCATAAACACGGGGAATTAATTTCTTTGTATGTTAATATGCCTTTACATTGCACACAGACTCAGAACCACCAAAATGAATCTCAATTAGGATGTGATTATTTTAGGAATTGGTTGTCTAATAATGTGATTTTTTTAAAACACACCTCGTCAGCGGTCGAGCAATTTTTAGACCTCGAACAGATATTTTTTTCCATCTTTCCATTACATAATAGTAGAACACGCAATGACTACAGTAAATATCTGTAGAGTACTAGACTAGTTTACTAGTGAGAGGTCTCATACTGACCTTAATACAATGAATCCTCGCGAATCCCCTTCTCTATTTTACATTAAAAGTACAAGTGGTGGTTCCTTTTGATCAGAATAATTAGTGAAAACTGAGTGGGCGAACCCCCAACACGCGGCATAATATGGAGAAGGATGACTCCACCCGGTTTTTTTGGCAGCAAAGAAATCCTTGACGGGATCACAATGTCATGTCGATTCCATATGTAAATCAGTGTGCCAATAATAAATTAAGTGCGGTCATCTTTCGCACAAAAGATCGTCATTGGCTGAAAGTGAAGGAGGAATACCTTCCCTCAAGTTTATACATTAAAACTGCTTTAAAAATACATTATTAATTCTTAGCCTTTATCTCAAGCTCAAGTATTTCAACTGGCCTAAAGAACTTCTTTAATGGGAAATCGAAGGTGAAGCATTTCAGAGTCAAGGGTACAAATTGAACTTATTATGAAGAGATTTGGCTTGTTTTTGAAAGGATTCGCTGTGCTTTATGGCTCTATTTGGTTTTAATACATAGGTGGAACGACTGAAGCCGCTGGTGAAAATCGTATTTACGCCGCCGAACCTGTGATTATTATTATCGGTTCTATGTAATCAATGTTTTCGCTTCCGCTTTGGCTTGACTTTTTTCAATGGGTGAACAGCAAAAGGATGTTACAATAATAGTGTCGCACTTACGTTTCCCAGTATTCACCTGTCGCAACTCCCAAACCGTCGCAGATTGATTTATCTCTTATTGAAATACAAAGCCGAAGAACGAAAGTAAGCTTGTACGGAAGAGCGTACCTTATAGAACCATTCTTCGATAAAGAGTAACCGAATTCGAAGAATAACTTATATCTAGGGATTGGGGTAACTATAGTTAGCTTAGCAAGGTAAGTCTGATCATTACTGCAAGTTTTTTCCTTTCGTACGTATTGATTTGCAGACGTGATTTTTTATGTACATCTTTTTTCATGTACCTATTACACACAAGTTGTTATTATATAGGTGCTTGTGTGTATAAAATAGGCAACAGTTTAGTGAATATTCTACGTATATACATACAATAAGTAGCTGCAATTATTTGTATTTAGGTAACTGAAGAGTACGATGCGACTCGTAGTTTCATTCTTAATGGACCATATATTATGTATTCAATGCCATTTATCTTGTTATTTATAAGACGACTAGACACTGGAGGACATTCTGATCTGAGGTATCGCTGTGTAGGCCCATGCTAGAATTAGTGTTGTTTTCTTGTTTACTGAATCAAAACTTTACAACTCGAAAATATAATATTAGTAATTAGGATGGGAAGGGACGTAAATGGGCTTAAAAAATTATCTCTAGCTTATATGTATATGTTGTTTGTGTAAAGATAATAATTTTCACTAAAAGGTTATGAACGTAATAATTCCTGTAATGTGTGATCTTTGATTAATTTTAAAATTTTCTATACTCATTCTGGGTTTTGAATGGAGTGAGGGTGAATTGTATAGCTTGGGACAAGTCAGGAAGAATTTAAATATTGTTGGCTATATACAGCGTCGTCAGTAACCTTTGACAATTTCGTTGCTCATACTAATCGTCCGTGTTCAGGTTAAACTAAGCACGGGTTTTGTTGAGAATTCAATTATGAATCTAATAATATTTTTAGTTTTTTTGGAGGACTGCTGGTTAGGGCGCCATCAGCATTTTAAAAATATTTGTTTAAAATCACCCTTTTCCAGCTAATTTAATTTTTTTTAGAATCTTTTCATTTAATGCATATAATTCCTTCAATTCTTGACGGATTTCGATGAGATTTAATTGCCTGCATTGGCGACCAAATTCTCTACCAGAATCATGAATTTGCTTATTGCAAACTTTAGGAATTTACGTAAAACGTTGCGCGCGATGGTTATAGAACACACAGGGCATACACAAAGCATTTCACAAAGACATGTGAAAAGTTAGAACAGAGCAAATTCAAGATTCTGGTAGAGAATTTGATTGTGAATGCAGACAATTAAACTTCATTGAAATCCGTCAACAATGCAGAAAATATGAACGTTAAACAAAATTATTAAAATGTTTTTAAAATTAATTAAAGGTATAAGTCTATGTTAAACAATTATTTTTAAATTGCTCACAGCATCCTAACCGGTAGTGCTCCTGAAAAACTACAACTATCATTCGATTCAGAAATGAATTCTCTACAAGAAACATGCTTAGTTTAGGCCAAACAGTGACGTAAACTATGAGAAAGGAAAATGACAAAGGTTACTGACGACTCTGAACAAGCGACGGAGCCCACGGAGAAAATAAGAATTTAGCAAACTGATAGAACTGTGTTGAAATCAATGCGTTTATGACGGTAGTTCAGCATTTATAGCTCCTGTAGGGGGTGATCTCCTAATTTGGACAAAAATTTAGTTTAACGAGAAAATGTAGGTGCTTCTAAGAAGGAAAAACTTGTCTCGTAAACTTGGAGTATAAATGGTATTAAGTAATAAAACCACTGCATTTATGACTTCTTCCTATGCAAAAACTGTAACAATTTTGAGCAAATAAAGATATCAATGTTATATTATCAGTTATCACATTGTAAAATATATTTCAAGTTCATTTGTTGTACACATTTGACTACATTTCACTAATAAATGAATGAAATTAACTACGTTTGCGACAAGATTTACTGCGTCGCTCAGTTTTCAAGGTGGCAAGTGGTAGTGAAAAGCGACAGCACATAATGAGGAAGTGCATATGTTGTGTTATTCAAACGATGCAACGGTAATATTATTGACTATTTTTTAGGGCCCAAACTGGCATTAGGATGTGTTGG